>JAMKCH010027751.1:0-117060 GCA_023653785.1 Ophioderma brevispina
TATTTCCTCAAACTTTTTCAAACCCCTTCCCTTGTGGCTTCATATCTGGTTGCATACAACCAAGCAAATGAGCTTTTCACCTGCTATCTAACTATTGATTATAAATAGTGTTATATGATTGCTGCGAAACTGACCAATTAGGAAATATTACCTGCAACTTTCCTGCAGACAGTCAATAAGAAAATAGATACTTCCAATGCAAATTTACTTTCCAGCTCCTGGATAAAGTAGGGCAAATAATTATGCAGTAAGCAGACAATACGTAATTGTACTGGTCATTATGGACAGCCATTCTCAATGACCTCTTTGTACAGGACGTCTTTGGATCTACAGTAGATGACAATGAGCTAGTTGGAGTTTCTCTGGTCATTCAACCGGCCTAGTTCATACACAATGGTATAACGTAAACTCCCAATCTCCTTTCAGCATGGGGTAGAATATTGGCACCCACAAGCATTCTATGTGAATCAGCGTGTCTTTGGCAGGTGCACAGTCATAACCTAGCCGACTCTAATGCATCGGTGCTCTGCGACAAAAAGAAGGTTAATCCATTGCATTAAAAGATCCACGAATCGTATGTTTATGCAGCTTCTTCTTAATAAGCACTGTGGCGGAAAATTGAGTCAAAAGCCGGCTATAGGCTATAGTCAACAGATATTAGATCGATACGAGCGTTGGTTGGACGACCGAGCGAGGGCGAAAGCCATTTTCTGTGGTAGCTGACACAGGAGGGCCGTGGGGGTAATGATTTCCCTGGAGAGAAACCGTGCTGATTTTCAAACAAAAGACCCTTTTGGGCTAGCAGATTTTGTAGCTCATCACCGACAAGACCTCCAGAATTAACAACGATGGAAGTTAATGCTATGGGGCGGATAGTTAGTCAATGTTGAACGATCCCCCTTTTTGTACACAGGGGGCTATATGAGCAATTTTTCAAACACATAGGCAGCTTACCAGATGCAACAGAGATATTAAAATTCGCGCTAAGAAGACCAGGGGCTTGTTAATCTCTCCTTTGGTTCACTGGGATAACAAAGGAGTCACATGGAGCATCAATGGTCACAAGTCACTAAGGTCACACGCAGTCAAAAAGGCACCAAGGTAACGAGGTCACCAAGGTCACATGGGATCACAAAGGTCAAATGAAGGCACCAAGTCACAAGAAAGTAAACCAAGGTCACACGAAGTAACAAAGAGTCACAAGAGTCACAAATGGTCACATGGCGTCACCCCGTCCTATCGCCGACGCACCCACCCTTCCCAATGCACCGTTACTCACCCCCGTACCCAACACCACACCACCCCGACCCCAAACACTCCACCCAGATGCACACCACCCGATACCCAAGACGAGCCCACTAACACACCACCTTCCCTCACCAACATCCCACCATGACCCTTCCCAACACCCAACTTTCCCCTCCCCACCCTTCCCCTCCCCAACCTTCCCCCTCCATATGATCAAGACACAAGATGTATGGTATAGTGTTTTGCATGTTAGCCAAAGGAATTCGCATATCCGATGTACCATTTTAGCGATTCAGCAATTATGCATATGTAATTTAGCTGATTACATACCTAAGCCAATGTAGCAGGAGCGTTTAAAATGGCAACAAAAGGAAGAGGCGCACCATAAGGGTTTTCGTGGTGGAGTGAAGGAATTTTGCATATCCGAGGTACCGTTTCAAAAATATAGCGATTACTGCTTATTTTTGCATATAAATCAGCTTCATTTGCATAAGTAATTTGTCCGAAATATGCCCAATATCAGGTCAAGAACTCTTACAACAAACACCCGCTTCCTTCCACCCAAGTACATCATTATACGCATTACGAAACCAGATAACTTTTGCACACATCCTTGGCGGGGAAAGGCTTATCTTTTGACCGGCCAATTAGCTAATTAATATTCATGGATATGCAAAAGAATGCAGCCAAAAGCTACGCATAATATTCTGGCACCACACTCTATCACCCTAACCAAGTGTGAAGTAAATCGGTATTAGCGTTTAGCCAGCATAGCATTTCAAAAAAGGTTAACCGAATGTCTGAAAATATGCCATATAGCTATTATTCCAATAAATGGCCCCCCCCAAAAATGCCGGGCCAAAGCTACACATAATAGTTAGGCAACCTCACTCTATCATCCTATCAAGTTTGTAAGTAAATCGGGGATAAGCTTTAGCCTGCAGAGCACTTTTAAAAGGTTAACCGAGTCATAACACAGACATACGGCATACGGACGACCACAAAATTTGGACTATTATGGTGCCTCCATGAACATTCGTTCAGGCGGACACAAAATTAGGGGCCACACATTGATTTTAATTTCGCGTCAAATGTGCGAAAAAGACACTAATTTGTTTCCGCATTTTCTACGGCATTGCTTCGCCTAGGCTTGGCTTATTGCTTTAATTGGGTGAAATGACTATATTTACATATAAGCACAAACCATAAATGTCCATTGCCCTTTTATATTTTTTTAGGGTTACTTGTATATTTACCATAGTTTCTACGTAAACCGCTACAAATGATTTATATAAAAATATTATGGCTCCAAGGGCCGACTAGACTTTGCCAAAGATTTTTTATATTCATTATTTACTTTGTTTATGTCACTTAGGTGTATGCATATGAAAATCAGAATCACAGTAACTCTAATAAGATTTTGGTCATTTTTTTTGTCATGGGGAAACTCCGTTATGCATAAGTGTGCTCCTAGGACTATTCTAATTAACGCACAAACGACACGATGGATTTGAATTTTTTTTTGCACCAATGCAAGCGCACTAAAAAGTTAACAAATCAAAAAATTAAACCAATATATTGCAGCGTTAAAAATCGCTGGCTGAAAAACCAAAGTTGGGTACCTAGGACCTGCCCCCTTATGCAGTTAAGTTTTTAAACACTCTCACAGAATTTGGATTTACAATTATAGGCAACTACAACCACACTGGCCAAAAGTATTGCAACTGGCAGCAGCAATTTATATTCACAAATTGATTAAAATTGTTATCATGAGTTCTTGACTACACATTACGTATTATTGTCAAAGTGGGGGTTTTCAAACAGATGATGTTTCCCAGAAATCAAGGTTCGTACGACAACATTTTAAATTTGATTTCATTATCCCTTAATATGTATGGCGGGTTTAAGAAGCCGGCAATGAGAACTTGTCCGATGGTACTCCCAAGGAAGACAGGCATAGGAACATCATAAATGGCTGCCAAATAGTCCCTAAATGCACTTTACCTAGTTTTTGTCAAGGGTCTACTCTAAATGTTTGGGGCGAAAATGTGGTTGTATGGACCGGTAAAGAGATCATGTCAATAACCATTGGAGCACAACGTTCACCACCGTTGGCTCGGAAATTTAATGGCAGAAGAGGTCACATAACCCTGAAACAACTTTTAAATGGCACCGTTGGCATTGTTGCTGTTTGTCATGTAATGTGATCGCGTAATTTACACATGATGTTATTACGTAACCACTTGAGTTATCATTAGAATTGCATTTCAGGTGTCTCGGATTTCTCGATATATTTCAAAGCCCAACAGTCTTCCAGTGACCTTTATCTCGTTTTTCGGTCCACACAGCCACCATGATTTTCTCCCATACAAATTTTAAGTAAACCTTAATGAACCCGTACAAATCCATTAAAGGCCGAACTCAGAGATTTCCCGATGAAGGGCGGCCTCAATTTTCAAACAAATTGTGTTTTTTTTGCATGGACATAATGCTGTCTATATACTAATCATTGTGTTAAATGCTAATAAGCTCAAATCGAAGTCCTTCATATAGAAAATCACATCTTTGTTTAAAAATTTCCGGATCTCGGAAAATTTTGTTATACCAGTAAATCCTATGGCACTGTTAATATACACATAATGTTTACTGCATCAAA
Source organism: Ophioderma brevispina (assembly GCA_023653785.1). Classification (NCBI taxonomy): domain Eukaryota; kingdom Metazoa; phylum Echinodermata; class Ophiuroidea; order Amphilepidida; family Ophiodermatidae; genus Ophioderma; species Ophioderma brevispina. The sequence continues at coordinate 3,905 of JAMKCH010027751.1, forward strand.
AACGAAAAATCCGATTCATCTCAACTTTGAATTGATCATTCTAGGTGACTACTTAGTTCTAGTGACTATTGTTAATTAATATATTAAAAAATTACTAAATCCTGAGTCAGACTTTAAGGGCTTTTCTTGAAGCCATATCTTTCTTTTGTTTCTGTGTCTTCTTCTTTGGAGTGCAAATCACCAAGTTATCGTCTGGTGTTCCTTTTATCCACCATATTTAGGGAACGTGACAATCAAATCAAACGTTTTTTCACTCTTGGTTTGGGAGAATAACATCTGATGAAAAACACAACTTTGGAATTTTAATACGTATTGAGTGGTCAAGAATCCATAGTATTTATTTGAAATCACTTCGTGAATTTTAGGAATTTCATTTTCTGAATGTTTGTCAATACTTTTTGCCAGTGTGTGTGCATAAATGCTACTTGGGTGCAGTACTGTTGGGGGGGGGGGGCAATGTCCTATAAGCCCATAATAGGGAATGGAGGAATAAGGCAGCTATTTGAGATACTCATATATGTTGCTTTTGGATACTCAATAATGTTACTATCAATAGCTGCTATGCTTTATTCCTATTATGGGGCTGTATCAGAATTTTTATCCCCAGTCAGGTTATTAGTATATATATAATATTAAAGTTACTTACATCTGTGAGTTCGCCTCCCCTGCTTCATCAGAACATCTCATGAAAAGAAAAGAAGACAACAATTCAACATTAGCGATTTATCACAGTGCGGTTTCCATGGTGTACGTAGCAACCGTCTTTCAATGACTTGATGAATTTGGTATGCTAAAAACACAGGGTTCTTATCATCAAGACTTAATTCGCTTGGTGTATAGCTTTTAGCATGGCATCAGCTGTTTTTAGATGTGATATCAAATCTTAGAAATATCTATGGCTATATGTTGTATGGATTTCCATAGAGAAATGCTTAGTTATTACAAGTCAGCCAAATTGGCTGCTGTTGTGTGTGTGTTCGTTTTTTTTGTTCTTTTTTAATGTACTTTATTTGTACAGAGCCAACAGCTGTTTGACCCCATGCAACTCATCTCTTTTCTTTTTTAGAGCAATTTTAAAACGCCGTGGCGACACAATTTGACAACTTTTTTAGTAGGGACATGCAAGAGCCTAGTAACCTCTGAAAAAATCAGAAAACTCCTTGCAGGAAGCATCATAGAGGCCTACCAAGGTCATGATTTGTATGTTATAGCAAAAGCACCGTCTATATGCCCATCTCCATAGAAAGACATTTTAATCTAAATATTAAAGAACATCATATCTACCCGCATGAAATTTCGTAAATTTCCACATGATGTAGTCAGTTTACAATAAGCCAAATAGTTGTCAAAGGTGTCGGCCATTTATATTTTTGGTTTTATCCTCCTTTGTTATAATACATGAGAATTCAAACAGCTGTGAGCTGGACTGTGTACTTTGCAGTTGCTTGCTATATTTGGTTAAATTGGTTATTTTTGGTGTAAATTTTGATGCTCTTTAGTATGAATTAGCTCTGCATACCCCATTAACCCATGCTAGCATGTACAACTTTATGGAATCATAAAGCCTTCAACCCATGCTAAGTAAACATTTTTACGATAAAATCCACACTTTTTTTTTTGCCATTGCTGCTCATGACAAAAAAAATATTGTGTTTATCTCCACTGAAAAAAAAACCCAGTGTGACTCTTTTTCTGACATTTATAACATTAATGCATCATAAACAAAACTTACAATTTGAGTGGAAATGTGTCATTGGGGGAATACAGGACTGCCACAATAGGTGTCTCACATTTCAGTCTTCTGGTATAAGAGTGTCCTTTTTTTCTTGGCAATTTTGGTCAGTAATGATTCACTAATCAAAATTTCAAAATTTCTTTTTGAAAAATTGGTCCATTTCCTTCCTCATCTGAAAGCCGCAAATTTCTGAAAATTGTTGGAAAACGGTCCAATTTCCTTAATCTGAATTCAACCTATTCCAAATTTGCTAAAAAGGTTAAAATTTTGTGGAAAAAAATGACATATTTGTGTTAAATTTAGCCTCCCAAAAGCTGCATTTCTAGTACAGCTATGGGTCCCATTTTTGGCAAAAATTGGTATAGATATGGGTCCCATTTCAGAGGCACGTCCCTACCCAAACCAAACTTGAACCACTGACTCTGAAATGGGTATCAATGTTTAAAGCCGAGTGACCTGATTCACAGCCTTCCATACATCACCCCATTGGTATCTAATGAATGCTCATATGGTTTCAACTCCAGTTAAATTTAGGCCTGTGGAATCTTTCTTTCAGATATTATAACAAAAAGTCTCCTTAACGGTTGGCCTAACCAAGATCATACATACTGTCATATGGCCTTGTTATTCCACATTCAAAACCGCTTGCTGGATCAATTAACCAAAAGGGGGTGTTTTTGCTATGACTCAATGTGAAGAGGACATGATGTGAAAGAAAATCGGTTTCTACCTACCGTTAATATTTGTCCTATAGTTTTTTTTTTAAAGTTGCAGTTACCATAAATGTGCATTTCTAAAATTAAGGATTTTAAATGGAAAACAATGGCTCATAATTTAAAACATAAAAATACACTCAAAAAATATTTTTAATTTTTAACAAGTTGGTCGTGGAGATGCATCACAATATTTCTTTTAGGCCTCACAATGGTGCTGCAGTTACCAGACACAGCACTGTTAATAATGCTGAGAATTCAGTCAGCTCGAAAATCATCAGACTACGAAATGGCCATGGACTTCTTTAATGTTACATAAATTTCAATTAAATGCAGAAATTCAATTTGAATTCCTCAAAATATTGCCATATTAGAAGATCAAACCAAATCAGAACCTTTCTTAAGATCTTAAGATACTGTTCTTACCATAACAGCAATTTCTGAAAGGTAAAGTGTTTGGAGAGAAAAAACTGCCTAGCCTTTATTTTTCATTAAACACAATTCAATTAGGTCTATTCACTTAGTGCCAGTCCCAGGGAACTCCTCAGCACTTAGCAGTGAAAACACAAGTGCTGCTAGTAAACCTATGGAGTCTACTACACAACTCCTGGCATTTAACCCACAAATTACAACTACATTTTCCTGAAATCTAATCCCAACTTTTAACCAAGCCTTTTTCAGTTCAGGACTCTTAAATGCCACCTTCACTTTTTTTGTTCTATAACCATTTAAGCGAATGTTGGTGTGATTTGTAAGTCCTATTTGACAATACAGTTGAGGGATAGGGATTTAGTGATTGCTCGTTTTGACACTAGCCGAGCTTCGCTTGGCTTAACGATGCATTCCTAAGAGATGAAGCTAATGTTTTTTCTTCAGGCTGAGCCTTGCATTTTCAACCTTAGGCTGTTGAGTCTGTAACACCAGCTAAGCCCAATAAATGCAGCATTCGAGTTGGGATTTTACAGGCAAGGTCTCAAAAGCAGCCTTATAAAGATTTTTTTCCTATTTCTAAGCTGTGTAAGATATGAGAGCTTTCTTTGAGGCTGAAATAGAAATCCTCATTTACATTTGCTGATAAGAACAATTACTGTGGTTATTTGTAATGAAATAAAAGCAAGCAAAGTGATTCTATCAATAAAGGTTAAATAGATAGATAAATAGGTACAAATGACACAAACTCAAACAAGGCGGTTCTCGAACCACAAAGGTCACCCGCCCGTCGCGATAGTAAATGGAGGGAAATATAATTTTAAGATCACAGGTAGAATTGTGATGGAAATAAGTGGTTCTCAAACCACTGAGGCTGCTGCCATAACAGTTGCAATTTGACGGTATCAAATGTTGACTACATTGATCATACAACTATTTGTAGTTATTTGACCTTAGATGGACCTTACTTGACCTTGAAATGACCTTCAAATTTTTTGGCAGTGAATGCTGACAACACTCACCAAGTTTCATCATCCTACCACCTACTTAGTGGTTTGACCTTGAATGACCCCACTTGACCTGAAATGACCTTCAAAATTTTCGGCAATGAATGCTTACTACACTCATCAGTTTTCATGACCATACTTCCATGTGTATGGATTTGACCTTGGATGACCCCACATGACCTTCAAATTTTTGGCACTGATGTTGACCACACCCACCAAGTTTAATCATCCTACCACATACTTAGTGATTTGACCTTGGAAGACCCCGCATGACCTTGAAATGACCTTCAAATTTTTTGGCAGTGAATGCTGACAACACTCACCAAGTTTCATCATCCTACCACCTACTTAGTGGTTTGACCTTGAATGACCCCACTTGACCTGAAAGACTTCAAATTTTTTGGCAGTGAATGCTGACAACACTCACCAAGTTTCATCATCCTACCACAAGTGACAAGGGCTATAGGAATTTAATTCCATTTGACCTTGAATGACCCCATGCATGACCTTGAAATGACCTTCAAATTTTTTGGCAGTGAATGCTGACAACACTCACCAAGTTTCATCATCCTGCCACAATTGCCAAGGCTTATAATTTAATCCCCATTTTTTGACCAAATTTGACCCTATTTTTTACCCTATTTGACCTTTGACCCATGCCACATGCCCCACCTCGAAAAACTCAAACCACCGTCTACTGGTGACATCTTATGGTTTCGCAAAGATGGACACCCATACTTGCTTAGATCAAAAGATATCGTGTTTACAAGGCTTATAACAATAACCCTATTTTTGACCAAATTTGACCCTATTTTTTACCATATTTGACCTTTGACCTATGTCACATGACCCACTTTACATCCCAGCCAACGCCTACTTGAGATGCATCTATGTTTCGTCGAATATAAGTGGCGTGGTCTAGCAGTTAGCAAGCTTACCTCTGGAGCAAGGTCCTCGGATCGAATCTCAGTGGGACCCTTGCTGTTTAATTCGGAACTCCATTTGGATTTGATTTTGTATAACAGATATTGATTAAAACCTGAATGCCACTCTTCTCCATGGTTCATTGAAATGGGCAAATGAACCATGAAAGCTTGCACTACCCATCTGGTGTGTGTTTCGTGAGTTGTTTTTGAATGTTTTTTTTTTTTTTTTTTTTTTTTTTTTTGCAATGGAGCGGTTTACTGCTGCCTCCAAGTTGCATTGTTTCTGTCTAGTAATTATTAAGTTGTAAAGTCTCTAGCAATTTGGCCTACAGGCCACGATTTGAGATTAAAATAAACCTTGATTATTATTATTATTATTGACCAATGGGGACCAAAAACCTGTTTAAATTTCATCCCCAGTTAGAAGTTCTTTCAAACAGTAGTCCTTGCGACATTTTCTTTTGTCAATGTTTTTCCCATTGTTTATTCCATCATATCAATAGGTTGTTTTGTCTTAGGAAGTATGGTACACTGTAAAAAAAAAATTAAGTGTTTAGGTTTGTAACACTTATTAAACACCTAGACGAGTTTAACAAACACAAAAAACAAATAAAAAATACCAACTTTTTGGTCAAAAAGTGGGTATTTTCTTGGACCCCTGCGCCTTAATAAAAAAGCATTGAAATTCAGCGCTGTTTTTCACATTTTTAAAATCAGAGCATGTGAATTTCTTACGTGAACGCCTTGAGCGTTTAAAAAAACAATATTATCCTAAGTGTTTAGATACTAAATAACACGTTTGTGTTTATTTTGAACACTATAGTGTTAAGCTTCTAAATGCCTTTTGTGTTATGGTTTTTATTCTTCCTAAACGGCTGGCAAATGTTAGTGTTATTTAAAAAGCGGTTTAAGGGCGTTTATGTTAAACATGCCATTTGCTCGATTTAAAAATGGGAAAAACGATGCTGAATTTCAATGCTTTTTAGCGACTTATAGGAGCAGTGGTCTACGAAAATACCCACCTTTGACCAAAAAGTTGGTATTTTTATCTTTGTTTGTTTCATCAACGCGTCTAGTGTTTAATAAGTGTTACAAAACCTAAACCTTAATTTTACAGTGTAGGCTTTGTGTGTGTGTATGTGTGTGTGTATGTGTGCATACACACATGTATGCATGTGTTTGGGAGTGCATGAACATGAGCACATGTGTGTATATGCATGCATGCATGCATACATGTGTGAATTTGAAATGCAGAATGTTAAAAGGCATTTGATGATTCAAAAACTTGTCCCAAACTTACCCAAAACATGAGATACAGTATTTATATTATCTGAAATATTGGCCTAAGTATAGTATGTGTATCAAATCTTAAGTGCCAATTTGATCTACTCTTAAGAATTTGCAACTTTGTTTTTTCTGTACAATACAGGGCCCTGTGGATCACGTGATACAAACATTTGCTCTAGTAAAAAACAAACACAAAAAGTTGTTCAGATCATGGAATACACCTTTAAAGTTCCATTGGGAATTTGGGATACATAGACAAATTGCATCATCTTTCACTGAATTCTGATCTATTGGTTTGTAAGGGGATACATCTAGGAAGTAAGTGAAGCAGAAAATAAGAATCTTGACAGCAGCAGAGAACCTGAAAGGGGGTTTAACCATGGCATGGATGCACATCACTTGAAAATTAAAGCACCCCTTCCCAAACCAGTTGGCTTTTAGCCTAAAGGCAGGGAAAATGACTTGATGAAAGCAGGAATACAGTTACTCTAATGTTTGTATAATGGCATTATAAATGTAGGCTTTTAGCATGCAGGTTTGGACCTAGTAGAACATTTAACAGAAATCCACAATTCGTTGAACACATTATGCAAAATTTGATACATAAAAATCCATATCAAATGAGCAGAAAAAAAGAAGAAACGGCAAGACTATATCCCATGGATGTTGGGCAATTATTAGTTGAAGATTTAATCCATTAGATACTAAAAGCAAAACCCCATAACACAGCAGATGCTTATAGGCAACATTGGGTTAAAAGTACATCTTGGATCAATTGGGTATATTAGGTTCCCTTCTGCACAAATGTGCTATTCCATTTGATATCCATATCCATGTCAGGGGTGCAAAAAGTGCGGGAGCTGGGAGCGCCGCTCAAAGGAAATGAGAGCTCAAATTGAGGAAATGAGACAAAAGGATATAAAAATGAAAGCGGAAAAAAATCTGAAACAGGAAAACTAAAGAAAAGGGACAAAGAGAAAACTAAGGGAAAGAAAAAATAGCAAAGATGGAGAAAAGATAAAATGGGCAAAGAGTTTTCTTAATAGCCATTTCGACAGGTGAGAGGAACTCTAGGTAAGGAAACGTGAGGAAGGTGAGGATTGGAAACGCAGAGGGGACAGTGAGGACAAGAAACTAGGATAATAATGTAAGAATACTGGGAGAAAGGTGAGGAAAAGAACTGAGGAAAAATGTGATGAAGAAAAGAAACCTAAGAAAAATATGAGGAAAAGAGAAATGAAAGTGGTTTGTAAACATGGGGATTGTGGATCAGAAAATTGTGAAGGCTTATAACGTTGCTCAGATGTCAGTCCAGGCTGAGGAACTAGTGAGATGAATAGAGGAACTCGAGATTTAGAAACCTCGCAAAATATGTGAGAAAGTGGTTTGTGAGCAATGAATTGTGAAGCCAAAGTTAGAAACACACAAATCTGAGGAGAAGAAATACAAATCTAAACACAGAAAGATTTGGAAAGAATTAACAGAACCAAAATTGTCAACCGGAAATTTGAGCAAAAACAGTAAACCACTCGAGTTACAAAAACGCTAGACCTGCATGGGCAGGTCTCGGACTGGCAATATAGGGTATCAAATTCAACCTATGTTTCAGTCAGCCTCACATGGGTATCAATTTTACTTTTCAGTCTTAGATAGAGTATAAAAATTAGTAGGAATCTGTTAGAATGATAATTTTTGTGTTGATATCATGTTCAAAACAATAAGCTCAAATGAAGTGTACAAACCCAGGTTAAAATTCCAATGGTAATATTGTCTGGCCCGGGTCTTGGATAGCGTGTCAATTTGAATAGGTATGGTCTCAGATAGGGTATCAATTTGAACAGATGCGGTCTCAGTGAGATAGGGTACCATTTCATTCGTTTCTGGTCTCATATAGGGTCACTGCCGGAACCCTTGAACTAGGGTGGTTACCCGGGCTCGGGGATTACCTTTGTGGCATGACTATAATGAAAACAAACAATACCATACTCATTTGGTTTTTTTTAACATTTTACATGCGGTTTATGTCAATTTTAAGGAAGGGCGAGGAAGGAAGAGGGAGAGGGGGATCGGTTACATTGAGGAAATCGATAGGCCAAATTTTGCTCCTGAAGGAAAATGACTTTTTGCACCCTGCTCCATGTGCGTTAGACCTAACTTCACAGATGGAAGTATATGGAAGTGGAAAAACTTGGCCTGCGGCATCGTTCTTCCACTTAAAATAATGGTCACAACTGGGTTCATTCGCATAAAATTTTAGATAGAGTACCGATTCAAAAAATCTTAGATCTTTATTCTCTAAATTTTGCTGGAATATACATCTGCCTGAAGTGAAAGACTGTACCAATATCTTCTACAGAGGTGTTGCAGATTTTAAATAGGGGGGTGGGGGAATGCCATGCGAGTCCTTATAATAACCCGGGAGCTAGCCGGGGAGCTAGCAGACATTTGTAACACTTCTCAAGTACAAACAGTTAGAGTGTTTAAATACTTTGACAGCCTGACAGGGCACCCCTGAAACGCGATGCTTAAGTGCTGCAAATGGTGCCAAGACAAGTTTGTACAGGGGTCAAATTTGTAAAATTGATGCCCAATCCAGCTTGAAAGTTATACCACATATGTGTCTAACCATAAGGATTCAGAAAAGGTTAGTTCGTAATATCTACAGCCTTAGAGGTTAGAGGTTAAAACAGCAAAAATCAATAAAAAGGGTCAATTTCAGTTGTGCAGGGGTCAAATTTAAGTTTTTCCAATTTGGATAAAAATGGCGCAGATTATTGGTGGAGTTCATAGGATTAAATGAGGAATAATTTTGACTTAAATGCTTAGTTAATGATGTAGGGGGCACAGACGGTCAGCGTCCATTGCATTCAATGGGGCTGCACTTGTTTCCATACTTACATTAGTTGATATGATAACGTATATGTTAAAAGATGAATTATTGATGAAGAGGTTATAAGATAGGGAATTTTAAAATGACTTTTTCAGTTTCTCCCACTTTCACTGGCTAAGAAACCGTGTTTTTTTCCACCTGTGGAAGAAACTGGCGAACCCTGGCGAGTTTGGTCAAGGTACCAAAACTAACACTTATTTTAAGTGACATGAAAAAATAAATAACATTTAACCAAATATCCACTATGATTCACACTGTGATTCCAATCCAAGACAGTTCATTGCTTCATTGACAAGAAGTCTCAATATTCACCCCAATGCTGGTGATTTTGACAACAAATCGGATATTGTCCACACAAAGGCAACGTATTATTGCGACACCAGCACAACTTTTTCAACAACTTATATTTTAAACATTTTGAATAGTTTTCAGGAAATTCCATATGTGCCATGCAATCTCCAGAAATTACTTAACAAATCTCAAACAACAGAATTTGCAGAAATTTGCGAAATTTCCGGTATGTGAATAAAACCTTGCCCATACAATACCTTGCATGATTTGGTATTATATCCTAGCAGGTACCAGCTTTCGTTTCTTTATGTAGTGTCTGGTATGAATCCCTACTGGCAGTGCTATTTTTAACAGGATTTGGGCAAAATCCTGGTAAGGTTTGGGTATTTATACTTGCCTAGTCATTCTATGTGATGTGTGACTCGGGATTGGGTCTACCAGTTCTTGTGATTTTTTTTTTTGAATTTTGTTTTTCCTGTTATCTTGTTTTGGCCTTAAGGACAATGGTTACATAGGTCAACTCCCCTCCCTTCTTATTTTTCAGCGCCACTGCACGAGAACTAATAACCAATTTAAGGGGCCCTTCCAATACTTGGAGCTTCAAGCACATACTAAAATCATCTCCACATCAAAATAAGACCGATAAAATATGCAGATAGTAATGGTATTGATTAGATGTATCACTCTTCTAAGAATTTCACCAACTAGTTTTTTGAATAACACGGTACATTATTGGACATAAAATAATTGGACACAATAAATGGGAATTAATAATTGGACAAGCAATTACTCATAGTGACCATTATGGGACTACAGTGTCCTAACTGGTTTGAGCGCGTCATTTGAAAGACCATTATTTTGATGATACTGGTCTGCAATAACAGCCACGACGAGTGATGCAACATACGGCATGAATGTACTGATCATGTTTTATGCATTTGCCAGATTAAGCACGGTCAACGGCGCTGGGTAAACTCAGGGTGCTTGGAAACGCTTTTTGGTACTGAAGTGAAGAATTTTAAAAAGGACTTCCTGCAGAACTTCATTAAAAGCTATTGGAAACTTCTTATGTGAACACAAATCATTATATACAATGGTTCAACACTACTACTACTGTAACTCTAAATAGAACATTATGTTTTTGATTAATCAATATAATGTTTAAAACAGAACTCAGTCAAATATTTTTGAAGGTATATTATTGACACAAGAGTCTAGTGATCTAAATCTCACACTTGATGGTGTGAAGTGATCGAGTTGAGCTGACATTTTACTGTCAGTGACAGAAAGATAAAATTACCATATCACAAAATACCCTCTCAATGCATAGTTAATATTTTGTGCGGGATTAAGTTGTGCAATTTTTTTAAACTCTACCAACACTGAACTTAGAAGGGGGCGCAAAAATTAACATGTGACATGATAGACCGGTAATTGCTCTAGATTCTGAGAATCAATTTGATTCCTGGCGTAAAACAGGAAAGGCGAATACTGTCCACTCTGTGGGAAAAGCATTGAACCCTGGCCGTACGCAGATTTAATTTTCGGGGGGTGCGGACTTCAAAAAATTGGTGCATTTTTCTGAAAAAGTTTGCGTAAAAGTGGACCTAACCCCCTAAAATGGTCCTTTTTTGTCTTTTTTGACAGTTGATCCACCAAAAAGTGACCCTTTGTGTCAAAATTTTTTTGCTGAATTTTGGACCTTTTATAACAAATTCCGCAAAAAGTGGACATTTTCCCCTTTTGTCGACCAGCAACCCCCCATACTTCTACAGACATTTAAATTTGGGCTTCATGGCATACGTAAAATGTTATTTTTTGTGCGATTAATGTGTGCACTTCAACAATTAAAAAATTCGCTTATTTTTAAGCTTGAACTCCACCCGTTGTAGGGGCCCGCGCCAAGCGCTCGCAATTCATCTACTTGTAATTCTGGTCAACAAATTTTTGCAGAAATTTTCACATCCACATCCCATGTTTCCCAGAAAGGATTTTTTTCCTATGCCTGCCAAGGAGATGGGAAACATTGGAAAGCCACCTTGCTGGGCCCACCATGGGTTCTGTGACCCATAAAAAAGCACACCCCTAATAAGACAAAGTAATTTATTTCTGTTAAAATGCACAAGATAGCAGCAAAAATTACTTTTACACAATTTTACATAAGAAAAGCATTTTAATAAAATACAATAAGAGCCGTCTGGCCTGACCACTTTCCAGCTAAATCCGACCCCTCATTTGAGCCGGGGGTGGGGGTGGGAGGGGGGGGGGGGTGGAACTTGTCTCCCTGCACCCTCGGTCATTTTGGTACTGTGCTCACTTGTTGCTCGCAAGTGGTACAAATACTGCAATTAAACTTGCATCATCCCCCTGGTAAAATGGCAGTCTGGAACATTAACCTCATATTACCTTGACCTTGGTTCTGTGACCTTTTGACATCCTCCACATATGAAGTAGCCTCTATGCCCCTTAACCCATGTCTGTATAATTGGACTTCAACTTTTTGAAGAAGACCTGAAAACGACAACCTCACCAAACTGGAACACACACACATATTGACATGTGCCTATCCGCAATAATCCCCCCTACGCTTGGCAAGTCGGGGGATAAAAAATAAAAACCCTCAAAAATAACCTGCCTATTATTATATGCCTACATAAACATCCCCCCCCATTGGCATAACTTCACCAATACTAACCATCACTTTGCCAAAGCCATATGTTTTATCTCGAATCTGTTATGTCTTGATATCTAGTAGTTTCTGACATATCCACATGTAAACTTAGACATAACTCATTCATTCAATTCAAGGTATCAGCTCTGGTATCACTAGCAAGTTGATTTGAGATTGGCAAACCTATCATACGCTGCCTGTTATGACACAGTTATCTCTTCTCATGGTGGTGAGGAATGTTGCGATAATTTGTGCATCACCCCCCCCCCCCTCTTGACACTATTTAATTACCACAAATTCCAGATTAATTTTATGATCAAAGTGATACAGAATTGATATAATCTAGGCCACGAGGGCATATCCAAGATAGATTTACGCAATGTACGACTCTGTACTACTCTTGACATCAATACGGTTGATATCGTTCCAGGCTACGCAGCGATACCCAACTTCAAATCCATACCAACAACAGCAACACGAGACCACACAGCCTAAAGCCCCCTGCACAGTGGCATTTCCCAAACTTTTCCTTCCCATTAATAACAACAATGTCACAAAAAATCCTACACCGCTCCACTTTTAACTTTGCCGTCAAGAGAGAAATAGAGGCTCTTAACCCACTCCCAACCTGCTGTGAGAAATATCAGCATAGCCTTGAAGCTCTTTGTAATATTATTCTTTTTCATTGGTTACAGTGACATTGTGAACAAGAACTTAACATGGGGCCGTAGGCTATGCCTCCCTGCATGATGGCATCTGCGAATTGTCAATTTCTTTATGTTTTTCCGAAATTCTCCTCACACACGTGTGCTACATGTGTTGAAGCAGTGGGTATAGCGGTACCACGTACCCATTATGTGGAAGAGTGACAGACTTTCATGTCAAAATTTGTGTGAAATTTTTAATTTGTCATACCCAACAGGGCTGTATTGTAATTATTATTTCTTGCAAGCAAAACTATTTGCTTATTTCTATACTATTCTTTTCCTCCTGAATTTTCACCTGCGCTCAAATTTTCTGATCATTCCTTTGCTATTCATCGGCCTCTGGTATAATGTGTGTGGATTGGTGTGTGCAAATGTGCCTGCAACCAAGGTTTTTTTCAAAGTTATGCAATACCAACATTTTCTGAATACATGCCTTTAGTTTTCAAAACTATAATGTTACAACATTTGAGCTATGATTTTCCAATTTGTCATAGAATTATAAATGCAAAATTTGGGCCCTCAAACTTCCTTAAAACTTCCCACAACTATTGAGTAACATAGAGGAAAAGTTTAAGAATAATCTCAAGAAACAGCAAATTTGTCAAGTTTATTCATATATTATAAAATAAGGCAAACATTTATACAAGATTTTATCAGCAACCATATACCTAACACATCAACTACTAATTTATAGTCAGTAATTTAGTATGTGTAGTATCATTCCCTGCATTCAAGAACACACTACTGAATGTTTAACCACCCAGAACCCCTCATTCCGGAGGGCGATAAAAAGCTAACAAAAACGCAAACGTTTCAGTCGCGATCACTATTTACACACACCAGTCACTTTCTATCGCCATAATCCAAGCGCATACCTGCCATCGGAACAAGCGGGATCTCGTCATGTGACTGCTGATGCCGGCACGGATTTTAGTAGAGTTGGGAAGATTTGCTAAGAAGAAGGGAAAAAAGCTATAGAAAAAAGTATATGTTCCTTGTGCAATCATTTTAACCCTTTGGGATTGCACTCAACAACCCTTTTATCTTCAGTACTGCTCTTATGATCCTATTTGTATTGGATTTCTTAAAGGCACTAAAACAGGAACAGGACTGGATTTAACTCTCAATGCATGCAATATAAAAGCACATATTGAATCAATATAAGCGTTTTAGTTCTACCACATATGTTGGTTTCTTACCCTTTTGTAACTTTTCCCTCTTTTTTCCATTTGCAAGCTTTGACTAGGTTTTGTCAGGCTCAAGAAGTATTACTTACTTTAATTCAACAGGAACTTCTTCTCCAGGTAGTAACTTTGGTACCTCTGACAAAAACTTCTTCGGCACCTGAACTATGGTTATCTGTTCCACAGCTTGACCTGAACATTACTTTTTTTTATTTTTAATATAAATTTGAACGGCAAAAATATTTGCATTTTGTTTATCCATAAATTGGTAAAATCCCTGGGTGTACAGTTTGGAGTATGGAGATCTGCATATATGCCACTTTACTATCCCACTGTGTGAATGCATCTGCAGAGGGAGCGTATAAGGTGCATATACTGCCAAACTTTCAAAGACAAAGTCCAATTAATCATGAGCTGCTACAAAATGCGCTTATAAACTCTTTTAGGCACAGTCTAATCGCACACGCATTTAAGACACAGTGCAGATGTATAACAAAACAAATTTTCTTACATGATAAACAAAAGTATGGTCATATAAGTCCGAAATAAACGAGGCATTCCTTCTGAGGGACTTGGGTGGAATAACCCGGGAGCTAGCAGAACGCATTTGTAACACATATCAAGTACAAACAGGTTGAGTGATGAAATATGATGACAGACTGACAGGGACACCTGAACATGATTCTTAAGTGCGGCAAATGGTGCCTTAAGGAGGGGGGGGCAAAACAAAGTTTTGACGGGGTCAAATTTTTAAATTGATCCAATCATGTTGAAAAAGCACACCAATGTTATGGGTCTAACCATAAGGATTAGAAAAGGTATAGTTTGTAATATGTACAGCTAAAGTTTCAGAGTTATATTGGCTAAAAACAGCAAAAATCAATAAAAGGTCAATTTCCGTTGTTCAGGGGTCAAATTTTAAGTTGCTCCGATTGGATAAAATGTGTGCAAATTATGGTGGAGTTCCTAGGCGTTAAAATAAGGAATAGTTTTAACTGTCTAAATGCTTAGTTTCCGATGTGGGGGCACAGAAGGTCAAGTCCATTGAGAATTCCATGGGGCTGAGCCTGTTAGTGGATTTTTCCGACTTTCTTAAGCAAGGCATTTGAGACACTCAAAACTATTCACTTATTTATCCTATGAGCTCCACAAGTAATTTGCACCATTTTTTATCAAATCGGAGCAATTTTAAAATTAGACCCCTGTACAACGAAATTGACCCTTTTTATTGATTTTTGCTGTTTGTAGCTCTAACTCTGAAACTTTTTGGCAGTAATTACAACTCTACCTTTTCTGAATCCTTATGGTAGACACATAACATGCTGTGGCTTTTCAACATGGATGGATCAATTTAAAAATTGGCACCCCTGTACAAACTTTGTTTTGGCCCCCTCTATTAGGCACCACTTGCGGCACTTACGAATTGCGTTTCAGGGGTCCTGTCAGCGTTCTTACATATTTTTCACTCAAACTTTGTACTTGAGATGTGACAAAAGTGTGCTAGCTCCGGGCTAGAAGTTTATTGAATTACTTTGTAATCTCTCGGTGTAACAGGTATAGAGGGGAGGAGCCACCCTAAATCTTGCAACACCCCTTGGAATACAGCCCACGAGAAGTTGTAAAAATATCATAGGTCCCTAAGTTCAATGAGTACAAAGAGCTCTATTCCAAATGTGCAAGAAAAACTTCTGGGGTGTACAATATTTGTCTATGGAGGCAGAAAAATACATATTCTGTCCGTTGAATGTCCGTTGTGGACTATTGGGTAGGCCGTCCATCTCTTCTTGGAGTAGCTTAGATATAGCTTACTTCGGTGCAGAAAAAAAAGGCCGACTACTTTGCTTGGCCATGTAGTAACAAATATTTTTTGGGATGAAATATTGTTTGTCAATTATGACTTAGAGAGCATGTATATCAATAAACTATGCACGAATACCTACAAATTTCTGTGTTAAGCTGCAGGTGTTTATTCATTAAAGGCCCACAGCATGATTTCAGCTAAATGGGAAGTAGTGGGGTAACCAGTTATAATGCCTTATAACAAATTCTTCCAAAAGCATTTAAATTCATTGCAATTAGGACATGAAAGGTTTTAGTATGATACCAAACATGTTACTTTTGATGAGGAAGGAAGCAATGAGACAAGGCTGAAGAATTTTAAATGCCCTTTAGACCACTTTAACACTTCTTTAACAAAATTGGACAAATTGATTGTGAGTTTTCTTTGTTTTAATGTAGTTGAACAAATGTAGGGTGGGAAACACCCATTTTTGGAATTACTTACTAATGCTACATTTAATAGGCACAAAATAAAACTCTCACAATAGAAATGGGCTATATTATCAGAAATGTCTAGTGTGGTATCACAAGTACTCCTGCCATACCAATGCCATACGTATATACTTGTTCCTCACCAAATTGGCAAGAGTACCGGAATTATAAAATAGTGCGGGTGCAACTGCAAGCAAATATTTTTTTTTCTTTTTTTTACCGAAGCAGACATATTGTGTGATGTACATGGACGCACGCTTGTGGCAAGAAATCGAACGCGTAAAACCAGAATTACTTTCAAACATGGACATAACAAAAAACTGAATAATAATTTTTGCCTATTAGGTGATGAACCAAGTATAGGAATAGAAGACAATCTATTAAGATGCCCCAGTGCATTAGCTCAAAATTCCTGTAAATTAAAACCTGGTCACAGCACCAAGGGCTAAAACAACCCCACCAATCTCTTAATCTTCCGCTACATCCGTTAGGTAGCAATTCTTTAATTACATAATATGGACAATTGCTCAGTTTAACATCAATTAAAACAATTTAAAGCTCTGTATTACTTTAGGACTATGCATGGCTGTACTCAATGCTTACAAACAATTCCAAATATTGTAAATAAATTCGAAATGGTTAATAATATGTAAAAACTCCCAATGAGATAGTCGCAGTGAGACGAGAGTTAACATTTAAACAGTGATCAAATTTGACAAGAAAAGGCGGAAAATTGCTTGACCTCTGAAGGCAACTTGGAAGGGGAAAATACCATCTGCCCTCACAGAAATCCCAATTTGCCTGCGTCCGGACATGAAATCTCCGTTGGCTTGTCTGCAATATGAAAAATTTTGTATCTATAATCTGGTGTATTTATGAATAGTCATAGGAAAAAAAGTTAAAATAAGTAAAAAATTAAAAAAAAAATTTTGTATGCAAAAAATAATCGCACGATTTGTAGGAAAAGAGGAAAGGGAAAATAGGGCAACATAAATTGATAAAAGTAAAATAAGAATATACTGTTAGAATTAGGTGGATTCCACTTATATTCTGTGGATATGCAAATTAGTCAATTAGTATTCATAACATGGGGCACGTATGTCAGTGGATAATAGCGCCCAGAACTCGCACCCAAAAGGTTGTGAGTTACGAGCCCCACTGAGGCCAATGTGTTTCGCCATTGAGTTACAGGGCGCTTTACCTCAATTACTCCTCTCTATCCAGGTGTTTACTAAATGGGTACCGGCATAGTCAATGTTGGGAGGTAACAGACTCCTGTAGAGGGGTTGTTGTAGCGAGCCCCCCTACAGCAACATTAATGGTGGAGTTCTGGCCCCATCGCTTAGAAAGAGAGATGGGACTCCAATCCTGGGGACACAGGTCAGTCTACTTTACCTTTTAACATGCAGACATCTGGATAAAAATGAAACAGCACAAGAAGTCATAATGATCACAACCCTACCTATATTCAAGTTATGGTTGTTCAGACAGTGGATTGTTGTTCATATGTAAATTTAGCTTAATTAGTATAATTAAAACATGCAATATCTGGAATCCAAAATTAATAGAGGAGCACCAGAAGCTACCCTTTCTTGTGTTCCAGCTGCACTGTATTCATTAAAGGCCCACAGCATGATTTCAGCTAAATGGGAGCAGTGGGGTAACCAGTTATAATGCCTTTATAACAATTCTTCAAAATCAATTTAAAATGCATTGCAAGTTAGGACATGAAAGGTTTAAGTACGGATACCAAAATTTTTACTTTTGATTGAGGAAGCAAGGAGACAAGGCTGAAGAATTAATTCCCCTTTAAGATCCACTTTCAGGTCAAAAGAAGCTATCAAAATCGTAGCACCCTACCAGTTTGGAGGTCACCTGTTGTTGCATTTTGTTTGTACAGTAGTTTGTAGACATTGAATCATCCATCCAGCAAAAGTCCCCAATACCCGTGGTGTGGGTGTGTGTGTGGGGGGTGGGGTTAAAAAGGTTGCAATGAGAAATGTTCACATATCATGTGTTCCTAAAAATGTTTCTTTGGTACAAAATGGTGAATTTTTTTTAAATTTCAGATAGGAGCAAATACAAAATTCAGCCTATGTTTTATAATGGAAAATAAGCCAATGAAAAATCACCCTTTTTCTCGCTCTTTTTTAAGACATTTCTGTTTAGCCAAATAAAAGAAATCACTTTGAGTGTCCTAATCTGTATTAAAATTACTATTATGATGCAACAATATTTGGGTTCCTCAAATCTTCTCGTTGCACCTTTAACTTGATGTGATAATCTCAAAACAGCAGTTTACCCACATGGCAACTACATTTTTACAGTATCATTAAAATGAATGTTGACTTTTAGGGAGAAATTCTGACACTTTTCATCAGAACACTAAACCAGGTGAAAAAAGTGTTCAATGAACTCTATTCTGTCTTCTATCTGCCATCTGGTGAAAAAGAGACTTTCCTTTGATATAATTGAAGCTGAAAGAATTGGTTAGGAATGGTTTTTGTTGCCCTGTATTAAATGGAGAGCAAAATTAAATTTTTATGACAAAAATTTGTTTTAATCATATTAAAACCCTCCTTTAAATCACATATGCCTTGCAGTCAAACACCAGATGGGCCATTACAA
Source organism: Ophioderma brevispina (assembly GCA_023653785.1). Lineage (NCBI taxonomy): Eukaryota > Metazoa > Echinodermata > Ophiuroidea > Amphilepidida > Ophiodermatidae > Ophioderma > Ophioderma brevispina. The sequence continues at coordinate 22,644 of JAMKCH010027751.1, forward strand.
ATACGTGTTCACTTCAACAATTCATTTCAGTAATAGAGAAAATTTGGAAGCCATTTTGTGGCGGTGAGTTCTTGCCATATGCGCACGTTTTCCCAAAATAGATGGTTGGCGTGCTTGTATGAATTGGGTTCAAAAATCAAGTTCAATGTAAAAATTAAGCGCATTTTATAATTATGTTAAGATGATGAATATGTTTGGGAATCTTAAGGATATTGAAATGATGAAAATCAGCTTTGAACCTGTCTTTAATTCAATGAAGAATACACTCATTTCCCTGCAATGTGAGACCATTTAGCAAGAACATTTTTTTAATTGCTAAATTGCTGGCAGCTGAGTTATCAGGACTCTGGAGTTTTTTCACACCGTTTTGTTTTTCTCTAATTTACAACAGTGATTTTTCTGTTAAAAACAAAGCAAAAGTGCTGGAAACTACAGTGTCAGCACCTGTTTTTCACCTGGTATGAGTACATGTACAATGTGTGTGTGTCCAATACTACCTACAATTGCATTTTGGTTGGTTTACCTTCTGGGCTGACAAGAAACATACATCCGTTCATTCATACCTCCATCCAGAGAGTGTTGTCCTTCAAGTGACCCACAAAATATAACTCTGGGTGACTCCACTTAAAGTGACAGGAGATTTTTTTAGAATACGGATGTCTCTAAAACTGCACTGGATCTGTTGTAGACCACCTTCCAAGAATGTTTCGAAAGTTTATTGGACAAACAAGTACAAAAGAAAACCGCAAACCTTGTTTTGAACTTGGCTGGTATCGTAATCGTCCCTATAGCTGGGAGCGGACATCCGGGAGTTCAACAAAATCTGCTTGGCAACGGCATGGCAACAACGTGCGTAATTCGATGCGCACTGCACGCATAGTGTCATACGATGTGCAGTGAACATAAAGAAGCAATTTGCGCAGTTTGTTTTCACCGCGATTCGGGGATTCCCTGGGCTTCCCCTTTGTTTTCACCGCGATGTGACATCAGCCTGCTCCCGGCTATAGAAAACCATGCTTTGAATTTCTGTCGTGCATGACAGAAAATACTAAGTCATCATCTTATTACATAAAGATGGGGTAGTCTTTAACACCTCCTATGTACACAAAGGCAGCATTTTATAATACCTGCCACATGTTTTGATTGAGATCTTGATCACTTGAGCACAGTATAGGGTTAATAAATTCAGAATCCATTCTAGAGTTCGGGAAAGAGGTTTGAAGGTGTTTTCCTATAGTTGAAGGGTGCTGACTCGAATTTTTTTTGGTCCAACCCTCTGGGAAATGTGGAACTTTGTAAAATAGGGGGTAAATTTAGAAGTACAGGGGTAAATTTGAAATCAAGAGATCAAATTGTGTTTAAAAACATGTACACCAATGTAATTGTCGCATTAAAAAAGGATAAAAAGTATAGGTTTAGCTAGGTTTCACTCTTTATTAGCAGGTACAGCCCTATTAGGTTGCAAGTCGTCATCCTGGGGGTAAACCTACCCAGTGCAAACACCGATTTTTGTTGAAACTGGGTCAAACAATTGATTCGTCTTTGGGCCTGTATTTTACAATGTTTTGGCATTTGGTTTCGTAATTAGAGTTAGTGGGCAAAATGTAACAAGGGCTGCCATGGTCTATGGGGGCACCCAAAACTTTGGACCGTCCATTGTACACAGATCTGTCACCCCAAAGAATTGAAATTTAATTTTCTGCTTCAGTATGCCCAGAGCAATAATTTGACAACCGGTTTTCAAACAAATTGAGCTTGGGATTTTTTTTTTTTTTTTTTTTTTGCCCCAGAATGACCTTGAACCTTATCATGGCTGTACCATGTACTAAAGGTCGGAACCTATCAAACCTATAACTTTTTTAAAATCTTTAAAAAAATAATGAGACAAATACATTGGTGAATTTGACTTGATTTCAATTTATCCCCCCTGTACTAAATTTTACCCCCTTATTTTACAACCAAAGTTCCCCCAATTTCCCAGAGGTTTGGAACCCAAATTCTTGATTCAACACCTTCAAATATAGAAAAACATCTTCAAAAAACTTCTTCCCCAAACTTCATAGAAGGGATCCTTATTTATATAACCCTACTACAGTAATGTTAAAGCAAAATGGCACATTTTTTGAAGAGCGCCCCAAATTTTCACAAGTTTGATATTTGGCACATTTATGTTGGTGATTGGCTGGAAACTATAAAATACCTTGTCGAACGAGACTGCTAAAAAATGCGATTTAAATCATAAAATAAGCGATTTTTGTAATAAGAATTTTGGATCCCAGATTGGACTTTAACGGAATAGCTGGAAAATGCTACGTTTATTTCCGTCCCATGATGAAAGTGCCCCACCTTGAGAAAAATAACCTCTAAATTGATTTGCCTGAAAAACCAATAAAACACTAAAGATGAGCGTATACACGTACTTGGCTCTATTTCCCGGCTATTCACATTGGACGGCCGTTTCCAGCAGGCCGTCGAATTATTATTATCGGTATCCCCCCCATCCCGATAATTAAGGTCTTATTCTAATTACAAATTCCCTTTCGTTTGGTGAACACAGACATTTTCGAGTCTTAAAAAAACCATTTACAGGTATAGTTACCTAGCCAGTTACCAAAAAACCGTGTAAAAATCTCAAATTTTGTGAAAATGGTGGCGCTCTTAAAACATGTGCTATATTGCTTTAACTGGCCGAACCAGAGCTTAAAAGAAGACAGGGGGATCTTTCAAAATTAAAAGAATTGCAGTACCCGGTACCTGGGGGGGGGACGGGTTGTTTGATTTATTCATCTAGTCTGGTTTTGAATTTCCTTGAAAAAATAACACTATCACCACGCCACCGCGTAAAAGTTATTACTTACTTACTACTACTTTCCCTTAGCCTCTTTGTATCAGAAGCAGCACACATACCATCTCCTACTACTGACAGTTGCCCTCTACTTTACAAGCATTAACTAAGTTCTCAAGGCCAAACATTAAAACAATTAGTGATTACTTTAATAGTCCTGGCAGTAACTGTGGTAACATTTTTGGCTTGACTCAGGCCACAGTGTGTATTGCTCTTCTTGTAATGGCAATTTAGCCCTAGGCTTTCTTTCAAGAATTTCACACCCATAGCTATCTTATCTATCAGTAGATAGCTTGTTCTGTGCCCTTCCTTTTTACTGTACTGTGAGTTTTCTCATGCAGATTGACGGGTTTCATGATGTTCACTTGCTTCAATTCTTTTCATCTTCTCATGTACAATGTGTGTTTGTGTGGGGGGGGGGGTGGTTGAGTATGGAGTGGGAGGGAGATTTATTCTTTTCCCCCTGATATGTGTTTTTGGTTTAACTCTGCAACTTGATGCATCATTTGATATTGATTGAGCATTATGAATACTCAATTAAAATCAATTTATAGCCCTTAATATAAATTCCATGATCAGTATCAAATAGTAAACTGATCAAGATAGCAATAGCAACAGGCATTGCAACAATGTGTATTTTGCATGCAGTGCATTTTACGTAAACCATTAAACAGTAAAAGCCTGAAAAGGGAATACTTTTACACAAAATCAAATGAGCCAATAACTTGTGTTAGTTGTTAATGACCGATTTACCATCAGTAGTTACATCACTAAAATAAATTGTTGTTCTTATTAGTGAATTTGATATTACTCAATGTTTAACTTCATACCCTACAGTTAGATGATTTCCCTCTGTATGTAGGTTAAGACATATGTAAATATTAAAAATCCCAATCCCCACAATTTTAAAATCAACGCAAATTTTCAATCAGATCATGGACTTAAGTCTTTCTTTGAGTGTAACCTGAATTTGATCATCACACAAGAGCTTAATGAACGTCCCGCAGCTGCTTGAGCAAATCACCCACCATCACCAGCGTCCTCATAACTACCACTTTATCCCTCCTTCAAACATATCTATTCAATCCTTAAATAAACGTCATACTTTGTCCTGATGACTAAGACGCTGCTTAGTCTAGACTCCAGGGCTACACAGAGTTCTCAGCTTTCTTACTACACACAACTAAATACCAAGCTTCCTCATAAATTTTCAGATTGAAGCCCATCTGTTAGTAATTTCCACTGTATATTCCTCCTATCTGCACACAATGTACATCTTCTTCTTCTGCTTCCCTTCTACTACTATATTCATACCTCGTTCTCAGTGTTTGTTGTTCTCATTTTTTTCAAGTGACATGCTCAGTGGCTGGGTATTTTGAAAGGATCAAAACTTTAGTCCTGGTTAAACCAGTTGTTGGTCCTACATGGGTTGGACCTTTTTTCCGTCCAACATACTCTAAATGTGCTGTACTAGTTCGAACATTAGGAATTTTCTCACATGTTACATTAAACTTTCACAGTATTTTGAAGGAAAAAAAGGTCCACCTATGTAGGACTACTCTGGTTTAAACGCCAAGTCTAAAGTTAGACTCCCTTTCAAATTACCAGCCAGGGTGGATAACGGAATCCCGGTGTTCCCGTAACTCCTTCAAATGGCGTCAGTCTCCCAATCAAGACTTAATAGAATTGATGACAGTGAATAAATTGGCAGGAGAGGCAAAAGTTTTTTTCCTTTCACAGCAACTGATACTTCCCCCCTCCAACTATGTGGCCATCTCCTGCCCTTTACACATTTTAAGCTGAGAAAATATTTGGATAGCTTTGTCAGTTATATGCATTACATTGACACTGTAACAGAATGCTAGTGTTGTAACATTTATTTGATTGAATGACTTTTGGAGATTTCCCCAGCTTTTGAAGGGAGTTGAATTAAAACAGTTATGAGTGTGTAACGTATGTAAAAGGAGACGTTAGACCACGCATTAATAAAAATATTAAGATTGATGTTTTTTGTAGGGTCTGATCAGAGGCAGAAAGGGACGGAGAGAGGGAGGAGGGAGATGACTTGAACCCGTGCGTGTGTTTGTTGTATGTACACGTGTGATGTGCATCTACACGTGCATGGAAGGATTTTAATTGTGCAAACCCACAACAATACACTTCGTCGTCTGCCCCCAATTTGCTATTGAAATACGAGATGGGCACTGTGGCATGCAATGTAAAGTGTTATCACCCATTTGGAGAAAAAAATTACAATTGTAAGTGATGTTTGAGGTAAATGTTGCTTTCTAGTTTATATTCCTGTTGATACTTTAAATTAAGCCAAAAATTTGCAATGAATCCAAAAATTAACCTATAGTAATGAGAAAGTCATGATATAAATCAAATAATGATGTACTTTTCCATTAATTTTGAATTGATATCATTTTCTGGGTTAACAAACCGAACTAATATTATAAAAAGTTTTGTAGGACACGTGAAGTGTCAGATTCTTTAATTTGAAATTCAATACCTGTGACTTTGTAACAACAACTGCAATATGATGATTTACTGCCATATGAAATTTATAACTATAATAAATCAGATATATGAACAAGTGTATTGGTTTCATATTACCATGAAGCTCAATCAGTATTATGAAAGAAGACAACCACTTGTCAACATGTTAGTTTGGGGCTGTTAACGAGGGGTTTTGAGTCAATCCCACAATGCACCAGTTTTGGGAATTTTCACACCCTCACTAGATCATGTGATCACACATAAATCTATTCTTAACACATATAACCCTGACTTCCTGCTCATTTTTAGCCAAAAAAAGCGTTAGTATTAGGGAATTTTTGTGGATGATCTGAAATTTTCTTGGGTTCTTTACTTTTGGAACACTTTATCCCTAAGTACTGACTGTGTTTTAGTACAGTGCAGTATAGGCACATTGCTATGCATCATGGTATTGACTTTCAAAACACCCTCAAGTCTGTAAACAGACTGAGATGCCATTCATTCAAGGGGCACAATCCTTTTTTGAATTTTTGAAATGCCTTATTGGAAATTTGACAAAAAATGCACAATGTTTGTTTTGTTTGATGTATATTTTATATTTCAAAAGTTCAATAAAGTCAAGGTAGAACAGCTGCCTAGCCCTAGTTTTGGTGTGTCTGCAGTCATATTTGATACAGGAGTTTAAGCTTGCCCCTATGACATAACTTCTTTAAGTCATAGTCAGGTTTCCTTTGGAGTCATGCCTAACCGGTATCTCTTCTCTCTCTAAATGCAATAGATGAATTTCACTCTTTTAGGTGACCTACAGGGCCCACTCTCAGAAAGAGTGAAATTTTCACAAGACACCTTTCAAAAACCTTTCTCTTTGATCAAATTTTTTCTCTTGAAGGGTTTGAAATTTCACTCTTTTTTGGAGAGGGCCCGCATCACTCTAAAAGATGAATTCCTCTTTTGCATTTAGAGAGTAACCAGTACTTACCTGTCCAGGGCCTTGTGCCGCATTCCTGATTTTTACCAGGTGCACACATGTCGCACCAGTGCATGTAATATTGACTCTGTGCATGTGAATTTTCCTCTGTGCATGTTCTTTTCTGTTATTTTTCAGCCCTTATTTGGGAAAAAAAAAGCTGAACTAACATGTGCATGTAATTTTATTTTAAGCGACTCACTCGCCTTGTTTTAGGCTGCTAACCCTTTCACCCCCCCTTGGGTCTCTAAGGCAAAAAATCTGATGAGGGGGTACTGGTTACCCTGGTAGAATGAAAAAGAGATCTACCTACAAGGGCGTCAGCTCTGGAGAGCTATGACGGCCATGCCAGCCATGCTGCCTTGCATGGTGTATGTGGTTGCGCCCAAAGGCTAGGGCCCACCGCCAAAACTGTGGATTGGCGTCAGGACGGGCACCGTTAAATTATCTTTGCTCCAATAAATCCTCACACAGCAGTATTGCCTGAGTAGGTGTATCCGGCCACTCCCGTTATAGCGGGGACAAACCGGATTTAAACTTTGGTTTAAACTAACTAACTTGAACTTTGGTTCACTTCATACCCACTTGTTTTTGAACCCAGAAAAGTGCCCAAACCCAAATGCATGCTTAATCATCGTACACAAATTTAAAAGGCACTACAATATTCATGATGCGACCAATTTTTGCAATTATGCCAGGATGAACTTTTTCAGGGTTCACATTTAAGGACTCTCTGATGAAGGTAGAAAAATGAATAAAAGCATAAATGGAGTCCATTTACTAATGGGATTATAATAGGTCTCTTTGCATCTAGTTTGTAATTTGATGTAACATTGTGTGCAAAGTAATCAAAAATGATTCTAAGAAATGGGTATAATTCTCAACAATGATGAGTGTATGAAGTACCAGTTAAATCATAGGGCAGAGTAGTAAAACTGTATCAATTCATGAATAATTTAACATAATGTTAATTTTGTTGAACTTGATATTTTGAGATTGTAATTTTGTTTTTGTAGTACTAGTATATGTTAATTTAATTAATGTGCTAACAATTCTATTAACATAAAAGATGCAAGTTACAATATAGGTAAAATGTTCACTTCTGCAAAAGTGTTCAATTAAAAAAAATACATATAATAAAAGTTTAATTTTTCAAATCTAATTTAAATCAAATACATCCGATTTTTTTATTTAAAAAGAAAGACACTAACCCCTTTCTCAGTTTGTTCGTTCAGTGAGTAAAATAATTTCCAATAGTAAGAAACACTGGTGTGACCTTATATTTTTTCAGTCTGGCCTATATTTTGCACAAATGTTGAGTTGGGTGTAATTTCAAATTTCACTTATTTTGGATAATACTTAATTAAAACAGCAATTCCTGACTTCCTTACAATTTCTATTGTACTTTTCAGATAATTACAGTAGTGTTGAGAAAAATGGGTAAAACACAGAAATATGCCTGTAATGTGTCTCTACCTTAAAACACTTGGGGATACCCACAATCTCATGTTATATGATCAACTTCTTCACAATATTGCTAAGTGCCCACACACTTCTAATTCTTGGAACTGTTTAAAAGATAAAAGACACAACCATTGACATTGCTTATGCCAAATGGCACTGTGGGTCTTCAAACAATTTATTTAAAAATTAAAAAAAAAATTATACAAGACTTTAATATTTCACAACACTACATCATCTTGTCACCCTTCAGTTCATTTAAATGACTTACTTTAGTATGGTTATGTTATTTTAATTGAAGGTGCTTGTTTTGAACTTGAATTGTAGTCCATAAGCCTGCCTTTAATGTAATGGATTGGCCCTTTAAGCCACATATTGGGTTGAAAAAACACAGGCCAGTTGCTTTCAGATTATCCCAATTATTTCAATTAAATTAATCTCAAATTCTGTAATCCAATATGCTCATTATACTCGCAAAAATGTCAGGATTGCATTTTCACATTATCGATATCAGAAACTTGATTACCATAGCAACAGATATAGAGACACTGAGCATAACAGATGGTATTTGATGATAGCAGTATTCTAGTAAGAGATTATACACTGTCATCGGAGTATATGGCTATGAAATTTACTCTTTGTAATCAGTTAAGGAAACTATGAGAACAAAATTGCACAGTGAATGAATTACTTCTGTAACTCATCCGTCTCAACTTATCCCTTCTTCCTTCCTTAAAAAGGTGGGTGACCCGATCAAGGTCTGATTTTTCATGTGACGTTTTCTCCCTCACAATATTGGAGCATTTCACCAAAACATCTAATCACAAATTTTGAGTTACAATGGTTTGGCTAATTGGATTGTTGTAAAAGGAAAAATGTGCACTAAATTGGCCCATAGGAAAATGTGAAATGTAGTAAACCACATTTGGAGACATTTTTTTTTTCATTTCAAAAAGAACCCTTACCCGGACCTAAACTTTCACCGGGGTAATGAGAAAATATGCACTTTCTTCTGATATCAAATATATTGTAATTTTAATGGTGTAAAGTGGGGGGGGGGTGACAAGGCTGTCAATCGGGTCACCCACCTTTTTAAAAAATCCTTGTTTTTAAGGTCGATTTGAATTTGCAAAACATACAGTAAACATCACATCATTATTACATATTCTTAAACAGTTGTAAAAGATTATGTAATTTCTTTGGCTCCTGTGTAATCGTCAATGGTGCATGTGCTGTGCTACATTCAATGGGTTGCTCATTTGGGGGGGGGGGTTAATGGCAGTCCTACTTTGCACACTAGATAAGCCAAATAATTAAAATTGGGTGTAAGATACTATGAATTGTATTTCTGTTTAAGAATGAGCAATAAGGTTCCCAGCTGCATTTTTAACTACCTCAGAAGACTATAATTTCTCCCAAATAAAATAATGTTGATCTCGATTCAGACACGATTGCAAGGAATCACTTTCTCTTATTTATTTTAGTAAATATTAATACCTTATTCCCAAATATCATGCTGGAATTAGATTAATCATTTCAATGTGGATGTTCTGTGAGAATTCTAACGGTGACCAGACTGATACAAAACCATTTTGTATAATTCTCATATCAGCAAAGTGGACATGAACATTTTGGAGCACTAGCCTAGTAGAGAAAATACAAGATTTTGTTCATGTGATGTTGTGCTCATTTCAGCAAAGTGGACATGAAAATTTTGGAGCACAAGCCTAGTAGAGAAAATACAAGATTTTGTAAATTCCTCATTCAGCAAAGTGGACATGAAAATTTTGGAGCACAAGCCTAGTAGAGAAAATACAAGATTTGCAAGATACCAAAATGTACTGTTTGATGAGGTACACATTTGACCTGGTTGCACAGCGTTTTTGTGAAACATACCTTATATGTGAACGATAGTAATTGTTTAAAATTATTTGCCGTTTCACCCAGGCATTGTTTGCCTACTTAATTAATTGGCTAGGATGTTTCCTAATGGACATATTGAGAATGCTCACTTCTGACCGACCTATGGCCATATCTAAATGGGATTTACATTGATCTTACCCCCACCTCCATGCATGCTAAGAGTTTGAAATCCTCAAATCCACATAAAGTTTATCCAAGTTGTGGTGCATCGCACAAATGTGACAACATGTTCCCAAATCCTGTTCCCTTAGGGTGATATCACATATCCCTGCAGGCATCCCCCCTTAGGCTGTCGGCAAAAACATCTCAACCGTAATTGTCCTTGCTACTAATCCACCACATGCCATTTGCAATATGTAGGATGTAGCGGGTTTTTTCCCTTTGGATCATTGAAAGCACAAAACCTCCTGTGTCACTATTTCTACAGGATATGACCCAGTTTTTTTCGAATGCCAAGTGATTAGACAGATTGTCTAGACCTCGTACATATTTATGAGTCTTTTATGATTGGGAGTAATTTGGTCAATAGTGTTGACACATGATCGTTGACTCTTTCCCCTGCATGCATGAAAACATGCAAGCATGGGGGAACATACAAATTTGCAATATTGGGGTAATCTAATTAATTTGTAAATCTAGGCATAACACCAATAACCATATACATATCAAACTATAAAGGTTTCCACGTACCTACAATAAATTTAATGACCATGAATTTTTAAATGACCTAGCTCATATTAAATGGGACCTTAGTTTTAAATAATGGTGATCTTGATATGTCGGCTGATCTGTTTTGAAATGCTCTGTTGGCGGTTATTAGACAAGCTGCTCCTTTCAAAAAGCGCAGAATCCGTAACAAATCTGCACCATGGCTCACAGATGATGATTTAGATATGATGCGCTACAGAGATAAATTAAAACAAATTGCCATTAAGTCGTAGAATAATCATAACTGCTGGGATAATTATCGTACAATTAGAAATGAAACAAATAAATTAATTCGAACTAAAAAGAAAGAATTTCTCAAGCAAGGTTTGATGAAAATAAAAATAATATAAAGAAAACTTGTGAGACTTAAGGCATGCATTCCAATCCTAAAGTAAAATGCTAAAATAACTGTGTATAAAACACTTCAAATGGTCCACTTACTGAATCTAAAGATATTGCTAATGAACTAAATAATTATTTTGCTAAATTGGGCCTAAGCTAGCTGATCAAATCTTATACCCGAACTTTCTGTAATTATGATGCTAGTAATTCAATTATGCCGGGCCTACATTTGATTTTTGTTTCCTGTAACCTATGGGAGTATGTCTCAAACAACTAACTCTTAAAAGTTGAAAAGAAAGCTATCAGACTAGATAATATACCAGCCAAGCTACTTAAATTAGCTGCACCTATTATCACTCCAATTATAACTCATTGATTAATCATTCTTTACTACATCTAAGTTTCCAGCATGCTGGAAAAAAGCTAAAATAATTCCAGTCTTCAAAGCTGGGGACCCTAGTGATCCTAGCAATTATAGGCCAATTTCTATTCTTGTTGTGATTTCTAAAATTATTGAAAGGGCAGTTTTTGATCAGCTATATAAACATTTAAATGATATGGTCTAATTACTATCATCATCTGGTTCCGTCCTCTCCACTCTACTACTTCAGCGCTAGTTAATATAACTGAAGATTGGTATGATGAAATGATAAGGTAATATGTTTGGGATTATGCATGTTGGATCTTAAGAAGGCATTTGACACACCGTAAATCATAGTATTTTCCTAAATAAACTAAACATGTATGGTGTTAGTAAATATTGTATCGCATGGTTTAATAGTTACCTTACAGGTCCGTACACAAGTAACTTCTGTAATGGCACACTTTCTGATTGTCTGATAGTGTGTTCGAATGCCACAGTCTCTATTGATGGCCCCCTTGTCATTTCTTGTATATATTAATGATCTACCAAATTATGTCTCTCATTGTAAAGGAAATGTATGTATGCTTGGTGTTATTATTGATGAAACTTTAACCTTGTCAATGTCAAATCGACCATGTTCGTAAAAAAGCTCTGAAAGGTATGTTTTTTAAACAAAGTGTAATTCTCTTATTCCTTATGATGTTTTAAAAAATGTTTGTATAATGCAATTATTCTTCCCATCTATGAATACTGGTAAAGGTTGTTTGGGGAAATGTGGTATTACTGTTGCCAACCGCCTACAGATTTTCACCACAGAGCTGCTCGAATAATTTGTGGTGTCGAAATGGAAACCCAGTAAAGTGGTCTTACGGCCAGCTCGACTGGACACCACTCTCACAAGGTCCACATACCACTGCTCCATTTTAACATACAAAATCTTAAGTGGAAAGCACTCCCGCTCTAACTCGTCTTTTCTCCTACTCTAATAACATCTTAAGTTTCGGCACAGTAAATATAATGTTGTCATTCCTCTACTAAAACGACTACAAAAAACTTAGTCTTTCCTATCGAGGTGCAATTATTTGGACAACCTTGATGATAAATTCGCAGTCTATCACTTGAATTATTCAAGAGAAAATCAAAGACTTCTCTTTTTAAATTTCTGTTTTAATTTGTTTTTTGGCCTTTTGTTCATGTTTTGTTCATATTGTTTGTTTGCTTGATTTTGTATGTATTTCTTTTACTTTTATTATCTTAAGATCCTGTATGTTGTACATATGTTGATGATGTACCCACGGCCCCAATTAAGAACAACTTTTTGTTGATTTGGGCCTCCGTGGTGAAATAAAGTTGCAATGAAAAAAGAAATGACAAAACTGACGATGCATGACAGCAAGTTGAATACTCATTTGCAATAGTTGCCACATGTTATAATATTGTGTACTACAATTGCACTTTTTTCCCTCATGCGCATAGCTTTCAAAAGTTACTCCAAATGTATAGTAAAATAGTTTTGTGTGGCAGATGGCTTTTTGGTGAAATTTCAAGACGTAGAACCAGCAATATTATTTTCAAGGCTATCCAAGACTTTTCCTTCCATTTTTTAATTTTCACAAATAATTATCCACTTTCATCCTGTCCAAATTTACCAACTGGATTTTCCAGAATAAGCTAGCATCATTCCTGGATAAAATGCTGGGATATTCTTGAATCATTCTGGAATATTCCCTGATTTTATGAAATTTTTGGGGGATGGGTAACCATAATCCCTCAGTATCAGATATTAACATATATTCTAGTGGGGTAGAAGGGGTGTTCGTGCACCCCCTGAAATAACTTCTAATCAATGTCACTATCATCAGAAAAAATGTGTAAAAACATTAGCTGTATGTTCAAAAATCAAAAAGTGTCCCACGTATCATTTTTATGCAAATTTATGCCATTATTATTGCCATTACAGAAAAATACAATTTTCGATATATCTCAGCCAATACTGTGATAAATGAACAATTGAGGTGACTGGACCTATGTTTTCGAGGGTCAAAGATCAAGATAAAACCATTTTGAAAATTAACCAGATGTCCCCCATGATGACGTAATATGCAAAGTTAGGGTCGCCATTAGCTAGCCCCTACAATTTTCTTATCTCTCCCCTACTACTGTTGACAATGAACAAATACCGGTGACTGGACCTATGTGTTTGAGGTCAAAGTTCACGATGGAATCACTTTTGAAAGTACAGATATCCCCATGAGTGATGACATAATATGCAAATTAGGTTCGCCATATCCAAAATAACCCTATTTGGGGCATATCGTGGCCAATATTCCACCTACCTGCCCACATAAGATGACAAGACCTATATTTTTAGGGTCGAGAAATTTAAAAGGCACTCATAAATTATGTTTATTTGGTCATTAACATGTTACCTGCAAATACTAAGACTAGCAAATAAGGGTCCTTCAATTCGATAGTCCTCGTTTTGGTGTAATTATAAGAAACGTTGCTGGCCAAGTAAATTTAAACTATACATAATACTTGTAACTTCCCTTAATCACGGTATGGACATGAGCAATTATGCGAGACCTAAGATACTGTGTTATCATACCGAAAAGCAAACGTGAAGCAGATCTCTACAGTCTCCAATGACTCTCCGCCAACATGCACTTGTGACAACCATATTGTATTATGGTAGTTTTTAAACCCAGTAATTTACAGGAACTACAGGGAAAAATTAATTGGCCAAAGACGTTTCTAAAATCATCCCAAAATAAGATTATCAACATTAGACTTACAAATACATCTCCATTAAAATACTTTTGAAAAAGCATTAAGCATCGTGGTAGTTTACACACCCTCTGTAAAATTTAAAGAACTGAGGATAAAGATTGGGAAGTGATTCTCCGACAACCATATAAGTCCCCATAAAATCGCATGCTATCAGTCTGTGGTCAGACACCTAACTGTGACCAGCAAAAAACTCTGATCTTGAACGAGTTTGGGGGATATGACCCATCTTCCCACCATAATTTATTTTCCATGACAAAGTAGGGAAAAGGCATGACCCCAAAGCAACCCTCAAGTATACTCCTTGGAAGAGCAAAGGGAGTCACGGCCCAGAAAATGGGTCTGGTTCAACTTCATCGCGTGTCAAGATGTCGCTCTTCTTAATATTCAACAGGCTTCCATGAGTCATAGACCTTCTTGGCCTCTACACAGTCGGACGACATGGAGTGGCTCGTCTGAGAAAATTCCACCTACGACCATATCCGGTTCCTCTACATTGTAATAGCTTGTTTAAAATATGACTTGGAGGATAAGCGCAAAGTGTAAAACATCTATGGGCGCGGCAAGACCTGATTTTATGATTTTGTTTGGTTAAAAAAACAGCCCTGGCCAGACCCTGTCAAAGACCTCAAACATCGGCCTCAACATGATCTCAAATATGACAGCATTCAGATTCCACTTGGAAAAGGATCACTTGAAATAACATCTCTACAAGTTCCATGGCAACAACACTGTCAACAGTAATTCTGCCGGGGGGGTAGGTAAGTTGCAGGGGTCAGCTTAGCTTGAAAGTCCAACACCACCAGAAATTCCCCCACCATTCCACTCCACGCGCATTGGCCCAAAATTTCCTGATGGCTCATCATTCACACCATTTTTTTGCGAATCACAATCTTATATATACTACCATATGCAAGAATGTTATGTATGATTTTATCAGGTTTATTGGCAGAAGGCAAGATGCCCGTGCCGGGATTTAGGAGACTCATCTCCTGCACTGGGACCCCCACCCAGGAAATCTTAACTCGAGGGTCTATGGACTCATTGAAAGCCGGAAAGAAAAATATTGTGACTAAGGAGAGCCGCACCGGACACATGTCATGTTCCAGAGGGTAAGCTTGTGCAATAGCTCAGGAAACAGTTTTCCACAATGCAACTGAGTCTTTTTGTGCAACTGCATACTTTTTGTGGTGATCTACTTTTGTAAAGAGATATTGTTCTTCATTGGGTCCTTCTGTGGGCATTTCAGCAAGTTCTCAGAGCTATAGTTTTAGTTTTCATCATACACACACAAACACACACAAACAAGGGTAACACAGACAGCAGCAAGATCTCACTCTGGTTGAAGATATGAGATCCAATGTCCAACAAGATGTAACAAATGCTTTGGTTGGTGGCTGACATACGAACATAGTCGTTTATGTGTCTCCTTGATTTATGCTCACATATGGATGTCTACCACCGAAGAATCCTTTTCTTCACGTTTTACGAGACGTTTTTCTTTTTGGCTTGATTACCACATGTCACTGTCTAAAGTTACATTAGTCTTAATTATGCACACATTGAATTAAAGAGAAAAATTAAAAGATGTTTTTGTGATTTTAATTAAAAATAGAGTTTTAATAAAAAAATCTAATTGTTGATAATCTTGTTTTGGGATGATTTAGAAACGTCTTTGGCCAAGTAATTTTTTTTCCTGCAGTTCCTTTAATTTACTGGAGGTGTACAACTACCATGATACAATATGGATATCACCCTTACATGTGGCGAGAGTCATTGTAGGAATGTAGATTCATTTCCTTCACGGTTTTTTTCGACATTAAAACAACACAGTTCTAGTCTAGCATTAGTCTTGTATCATTGCATACCTTGAATTTAAAAGAGAATGTTTTCAGTATTATCGGGATCTGGATGGGTTTACCCTGCCGCAAAACGGGGGTCCCATCACGGGTAGAGCATTATGTAAGATGTGCAAGTCTAAATTTACTCGGCCAACAAGTTTTTCTTACAATTACCCCAAAAACAAAGACTATCTAATTGAAGGCCCTAATTTGCATACTCTTAGTATTTGCAGGTGGACATGTTAGTGACACATTGAACATAATTATGAGGACCATCTTAAATTAGCTCGACAATCATACAAGTCTCGTCATCTAGTGGACGGTATGTGGAATATTGGCCAAGATATACACAAATATGGATTTTTAGTTAATGACGACCCTAATTTGCATATTAGGTGATCATGGAAAGATATGGATTTTTTTTAAAGTTCAATCTGATCTTTGACCCTCAAAACATAGGTCCAGTCATCTTTTTTGTTCATTTATCAACAGTATTGGTTGAGATATATCGAAAATTGTATTTTTAGATAATGGCGACCCTATTTGCATATGACGTAATCATGTGGGACATATAGGTACCATTTCAAAATTATTCAATCCGAACTTTGACCCTAGAAACATAGGCACTAGTTACCTCATTTGTTCATTTATTCAACAGTATGGGTGAGACTTATCTGAAAATTGTATTGTGCGTAAGTGGCCGGTGACTAATTTGCATATAAAATTTGTCCATAAAAAAAAATTGATAACGCGGGGACACTTTTTGATTTTTTTAACATAGCTAATCGTTTTCTACGCATATTTTCTGATATAGTGACATTGATTAGAAGTTATTTCAGGGGGGTGCACAAACACCCCTTCTACCCACTAGACTAATACTATTTTATCCAGCTATGCCATGGGATGCAGTTTCTCATCCACAATGCAATGACTTAACTAGACCTAACTTGAGGATTTGGGTTGGAAACATTGGCTCCTTTAAAAAGGACAGTGTATTGTCTTGTAACTTTAAAAATTGGACTTTTGACGTTCATCTCGGGACTTGGTTGAAAAAATTTTAATAGGTTACCACCAACATCACATTTCCTTATTTCACTGTCTGACAGAGGGGTTGTAAGCTCAGAAGCAATTGAGTGAATAAACTTTAAATCAATAGAATTTAAAAAAAAAATAACCATAGCATCTATCTCATCATAAATCCTCAACTCTCTGAAATTAATATAAAGTGGCAATGTCACAGAAAAGAATTACAAGATCAACTTCAATACCGCAAAGAAAAAAACATCCATACATAATTCTAGTAGTCTGCATGAATGTTGCAACATTTGAACAATACGAGTACAGGAAAGCACATGGCATAAAAAAGTATGTGAATTTTTTAAAAAGTCTGGGAAATGGTATCTACGAAGATGAGTAATGAGCAAATGAACAATAGCTTACACGACAACCTTCACTTTAGAGAACATCAAAGGCTATCATAACACCACACACCCCGAGGGTGGAGCTACTTTTCCGATTGGAAATCCCCAAACCAGTCTTCCTGACTCTGAAGGTTAGTTCAGGTCCTATGCCAAAACCACTACTACTTCAATTACAAGAGCTACTAGAGCTAACAAACACTTCACTTAAAAGGATACCCAATAGGCAGAGAAGTCGCCATCATGAAATGTCCATACTCCGCCAGCCAAGTCACCGCTCACATGCAATGATCCTTTTCCACCAATATCTTGTGATTTATTTACTCCTGTTCGACATGTGCCTCCTGAGAGAATTAAAAAGAGGAAGGCAGGGTGATGAGTTGGGTTATGACAAGTTATGTCATGATGAAGTATTTAAAGTTACAAACTGGCAAGAGGTACATAGTGAAAGCAAATTGCTGCATGATATAAACTTACGAGGGGTTCCAAAAGGCAAACCCCAAGTCCGAAAATGTAAGCAGGGTAGAAAAAGTTAACCCAGTGTGAAAATATGATTGAAGCCATACTTTGTCTATGAAATTTTAAATAAGTTCTCAGGTAGAACAAGGATGAATATTTTATTAATATTCCCTGGAGATTGCAAGCGCACACAAGTGTTGAGAACCCCCCACGCGCATCTGGCCGGATTCGAACCTGGCGACCTCCGAGTACTGCCACGGCGCTCTAACCAATTGAGCTTATTGAAAGTCTGGTTGGTAGAGGAGCGATAGATATCATCTATAGGTGTTAGGTCCGAAGGAGGATGTCACGATTTCCTAGTAGATAGCATCAGAAGAACGGTATAGTTACATATAAAATTTATATGTTAAACGGTATATTACATATATCAAATATCCGGATTTTAGATGTCCGGATTTGGAATTTATAAACAAAGTTGTGATTTCTATGAAGGACATGATTTGAGCTAGCTATGTCAGAAAGTAATTTTCTGGAAAAGCATTATGTATATGCTAAAAAAAGGATGGTTGAAAATTGAGTGCGCCATCCTCGGAAAATCTCTGAGTCAGCCTTTAATACATTCAGTTTCAAAAATTTTGTTTGTGTTTTCTTTCGTTCGGAAACTGATCGGTTACAAATACATTCAAAATGAAAACCGATCCACTTGCAAGTCTCACTAACTCACCATGGACTCATTTAGAATCAACTAAACACCCTCACTCACGAACTTGTCAATATGTAAGTACCTCATATACTGTTACCAGTCAACCTGTTTCAGTCTGACAGGTTTGATCTCCCACATCGGCACTGATTGGATTTCAACCACTGCGCAATCCCATTTTTACTTTTCCTTTCTTCAAAAACAAACTCAGTTCTGTTTTTAAAATCCACTGCAGACAAATCAAATAGCTACTCATGTGTTCCAATAAATGTCTAGTCTACATTTGTCATAACAAACATTGAAGTTCCACCCATTTGACCACATTTCTTCACGTACAAAGAATTGAGCCAACAATGTTAAAAAAACCAACTAATTCCCAACGGTAGAGTCAGAAACACACTCAGGACAGCAGAACACGTTCCGTTTTAAAGCCACTATCAGCGATTTTTTTCAAAAATGTTAAACAAATCGACGCCCCCTATTCATCAAGGTCATTTTGCACTGTTGTATTGGAAAGTGTTGGAGTAATTTAAAGATCTCTGGAAGTGGCAAGACGTACAAGTAGATATTTGAAAGCAGTGATGATTTTTTTATGCTTTGCTTACGAATAAAAGTCGGGACCCGACTGGTTTTAAGGTCTAGAAACAGTCGTAAATGGCATCTTCAAGACCGCTTTAAAATGCTATGGTGTCTGTTTTCACAAGACTGTAATATAGTGTTGATATGGCCTAACACTAGCAATTTAGAGACAAAATTTGATTTTGAATTGGGAAAAAAAAAAATGGACTGGACAATGGCTTTCTTAAAGTCAAAATGCATGTTGCAAGCTCCAATATTCCAATTTTGCTTCTACCAAGTTATTTCAGTTGCACAAAATTAAAATGTTTTTGTAACATGCTTGGAAATTAATACTCCAAACATTTGCTGACATTCCAGCCTCCTTGACACAAATCACCTTTCTCTTCCCAAGTTGATCGCCCCAATCAAAGTGGTTTCTTGAAGTTGATTCCATGACACCTTTTAAAACCCCTGGCCAAAAAGCCATTTGGGACCTTGGATCTTGAGGTTCAAAGGTCTCATTTTCCTGTAAAACTTGATAGAATTCTATAGTAATCTATCAAGGTTCATGATCCTAGTACCCATGGTTCTTGAGATTTGAGACGAGTTTAAAACAGGGTGTGTGGTTGGGATTGGAAATTCTGAAAGCAATGAAATCTTCAGTGTTTAAATTAGACAGAAATACCAAACAAGCGAGTCCTAAAAAAAGGACAATCTCTGCATTTTAGTGCACAACTTGTGAAATAAAACAACAAATAGAGTTTGGTAACACAATTTTCGTTGAAAGTTTTACATGTACACAGCAACATGTCCGGGCTACTGTACACACATGCAATTCAGGTTTACAATGAATACTATGCCGGGCATCATCATAAAGTTAACCTTTATGTGAAAAAAGACATTCACTTTCTTCTTATTTTTTGTGGTACCATCTGGTATTGTTTTGAAGTATTAAATCACATCCATGGAAAACCAAGCTACAGGTTATCATTTGCCCGTTTAAGGTGCAACAAGAGACTTTGAGGCACCCAAATATTGTGTCATAATAGGGATTTAATATAGATTAGATACTCAATAGATTACTTAACCCTGTATTTGGCTACAGAATGCTTAAAAGAGAGAAAAAAAGGTTGATTTTGATTTGCTTATATTTCAATAAAAAATAAAGTGAATTTCGTATTTGCTCATATACGAAATTGAAATTTCACAATTTTTGTGAACAAAGAAATATTTCTCAGCTTAATCCTTTTGGGATGGGGATATTATGATTGAAAGCTTTACATCAGGGCAAAAATTAGTACTTTTGATTTTTTAGGGAAACTTGATATGTGAAATCTTCTTGTTGCCAACTTTAACTGGAACTTCTTGCCAATGCAATAAGACCAAATTCACTCATAGTGTAGTAATAGCTGTCATATTGCTGTACAAAAGGTGTGCTGTTTATCCACCACATGAACTATTAGTCGATTAATGAATAGTTCTGCTATCAGTGTTAACAATATACACACAAACAATGTAATTGTGCAGCCACAATTGTATATTATAACATTGGAAGTATTATTTTGGTTATAAATGGGCTATATAGAAGTCATTCTACAGTAGACTTTGTCAAGCAAAAGCTTCCAATCTGATCCAACCCCAATCAGAAAAAACTGTTACAATAGCACCATACCATACAAAGCTTGGTGAGACTAGTCTCATTTAGTGCAATCAGGGAATGTCACTATCACCAGTGAACAGTGCAAGTAGGGTATTCATATCACTGATATGGTCATGGAAATATGAGGACTCTTGAACTCAATAGCTAGTACCAGTAACAGCTGAGCAATGTAGAAACAATGGATGGGATATGTATACACACAATTAAGAAATGAGTACACGCATGGGGTTTTGAGTCAATTCAGGATAATCTTCTTGCCTGCGCAGAAGAAAAATGGCAAAAATAAAAATGACAATTTTGACCAACCTAACATCTTGAAATCAGGAAAATCCCTGAAGAACTACAGAGCTAACAGCTAAATGGTTAAAGTGACATTTGAACCTTGAAATTAGGGCATAGGTTATTTCCAGCAAACTTGACCTTAAAGAGGATTTAAAGCCAACTATGGTTCAGGAGAAATCACAGCCAAAAAAAATGTGACGCTGCCAAACAATACCTTGGTCATTTGTAATGGACCAAAGGATAAAAAAGGTTTACCAGCCATTCATCTGGCAGAGGGGCGTGGTAAACTACCCCAGCCATTTCATAAGGGCAGGGGGGTTAAACTATACTAATTTTACAAGATTTTAGTTAAAATGAAGCTTCTTAAGTTCTATTCCAAAAAGGTTTATTCATGCTTAAAACAACAACATTCCGTATTATCATGTTTTGCGAGTCAAGTGTTGAAAAATCGGATCCAAAACATGTGATAATGATAAATTCGGATGAAACACGCCCATAATTATGGTCTCTTTATCGAGTTTTTAAAAATGGTCTCGACTGAGTCTTGCGAATATTTTGCACTCATTACTCGACCAATAAATTTGGGCTCAATCGATCCAATTTATATGAAAGTTTTATATTATGGGGCAATTTTGGTATTAGTTTAAAAACCCATCTGCTTTTCTTAAGATCACCTGTTGCAAACATTTTCTCCACCCTTTATAGATTCTTCAATCCACAAAACTTAAAGAAAAAACCATAGCAACATACTGCTGCTATTATAAGAATCCCCATTGTTCTCTTCCACAAACAGAAGGCCACAAGTGGAGTTATCTAGCAATAAAAACACCCCCCCCCCCCCCCCCCTTACCATCCCAAAGTAGTTTTCATTTCTACCAATTTGTCTGGCTGTGAGAAAAACTGTACACCTTTTAGCAATGCTTGCTGGAGGTAATTAATGAAAGGTCACACTCTTGTCCCTTGGCTTGGATGGGATGGTCGGCCCAGTAAAAACAATCAGTTTGACAACCAAACTATTTGCATGCAGCCTCGCAAGGCAAACCTCCCATAGCGAGATGGCAGGAATTCATGGCGAGGATTTCCTCATCAGTTCAACAATTTGAGATGATAGACCTATGGTCCGAGTACAAGCTTGAGTAAAGGTATACAAATTGAAAAGAATGTATCATATTAAACTTCCCTTCTTTTAATCTATATATAATACCCGTGGTCTGTCTGTCTGACCGCAAAATATTTCTCGGAGACAGAGGTGTCGCATGTTCCTGAAACTTGGTGGGTGGGTGCCCCTTGCCTTCACAAAGATCAAAGTTAGTGGTTAGTGGATCAAAGGTTCAGGGGTCATTCAAGTTCAAGGTCACATGTGTAAAATGTGGTGTCAGGACATGAAACTTGGACGGGGGGAGTCGATGTTGATGGCAAAAATGTTAATTGAAGGGGGTCATGGACAAGGTCATCAGGGGTCCTTCAAGCCAGGTGTGATCGCCGAAACCAAGTGATCGCGAAAACGTGGGACCGCCTAGATAAAATGTGACATTATCAATTGTATCACAATGTTGCTAATACTGATTTTTTTAAATTTAATTTGGTGAAATGAGAGTGCACAGTTCTTTCTTTTTGTTATAACAAGGGCGAATTGGATATATAGGTGATGCGTAAAATAGGTCCCCGCCGCAGCCGCGAACAAATCGATGTCGATAGGCCCGGGACTAGTAGACATTTGTTCGGGCAAGTAAAACTTGGGTAGTCGTGCCCGTGCGGGCAAGTCCAAATCCCGGGTCCAAATATCAGCTAAATGGTTTATGGTTAACTGACTTTACTCCCAATCAGTCACTATATTAATCAGAAAAAAGTAATTAATAATACTGACCCATATGCCTTGAACAAGATTACCGTTTCATGAACCGAAAGGAACAACAAAATTAAGATATTAATCATATACACAACGTCGACAGACCAACTGGGAATGCGCGATCGAGATTGCTTTACCATGTCCAGCCTGTGTGGTCCCAGGCAACGTCTTGGCTCGCCATATTTCGCCAATCTTAAACATGTGACAACAGGGCTGGAAAAATGGTAAAAATTCCCGGGAAGCCGAATACGATTTTCCGCGGAACGATTCCAACATAAGGAAATATTAACCTCCAATTGATTCCTAATGGTCCGGGTGATCGGCGTGTAGAAAGCCAGCTTTTCTTGCGCGATTCTGCAACTGATAAATTGGGGTATTTCCGTCCAAAAAAAAGCGGCTAAAATTTCTTTCCTGATGTTTTTTTTTTTCAAAAAAGTAATTTACAAATAAAGCAATTATCTCACCCCCATGAATTAAATGGCATAAAACCAAACAACTACTACGTGAACATAGCTTCCTTCATAAGTTAATTGCAAGTAAACAGAAATAAACGACATTGTAAAATCTGAATTATTTAAAAAAATCATTTCAGAACGACTACATAGATTGGAAATCTAAATATATTTCATCATGGTATTTTTAGTGCTAAGTACGTCTTTTTAGCTTGAAAAAACTAAAAAATGGCCGACGTACACCCGGCTGCATGGCCCACGTGCGTAATCATTTTTTTTGACACAAGAAAATATTTAGAACTCTTTACATCTCAGAGAATCTTAAATAACCGGTCATTGCAAATTTGTGATCAGAATTACAACGTGGTGAAGGTGATTACCTGTGGTCAAGAGCTGAAAAGTCATGAAAGTATATAGTTGAAAGGCTTAGACTGGCTTGGGGATTTCCCGACCGTTTTTTGTAATCATCCGTGTTTTTCCTTCTTCCCTTGCTTCCCGCGTTACAGGCAGTTCAGACAGCCGCTTGCTGGTCCCTGTACGGAGCTCCATTCCCCTGGAGAAAATCGCGGTAATTTTCGGGCATGTTTCTTCACTGTCTCGGGAAAGCAGTTTTCTCTATGAGGTTGCCCGAATCGGGCACGCTTCGAAAATATTTTGTCGCGGCTCTCCCCGCCGAATGTCACAATCATAACGAAGGCAGTTCTCGAACCACAAAGGTCCCCCGCCCGTCGCTATAGTAAATGGAGGGACATATACTTTTAAGATCACAGGGAGAATTGCGATGGAAATAGTGGTTCTCAAACCACTGAGGCTGCTGCAATACCAGTTGCAATTTGACGGTATCAATGTTGACTACATTATTGACCATACAACTACTTGTAGTTATTTGACCTTAGATGACCCTACTTGACCCCTGAAATGACCTTTCAAATTTTCCGTTTAGAAATGTTGACACATCCACAAAGTTTCATGACCTACCAAACATGTTGAGTTAGTTGACCTGAATACCCCCACGACCGTTGGAAGTGACCTTCAAAAATTTTCGGCACTGAATGCTTACTACACCATCAGTTTTCATTACCATACTACCATGTGTATGGATTTGCCTGATGCCCCCCCATTGACCTTGAATGACCATCAAAATTTTTGCCTTAATGTTGACCCACCCACCCAATTTTCATCATCCTACCAGACATACTTAGTTGTTGGACCTTGGATGACCCCCCAATGACCTTGAAATGACTTCTTTTTTTTGGCATCTGAATTGCTGACCACACCGAACCAAGTTTCATCAAATCCTATCACCTACTTAGTGTTTGACCTTGATGACCCCACATGACCTTGAAATGACCGGCAAATTTTTGGCAGGGAATGCTGACTAACACCCACCAAGTTCATCATCCTACCACAATTGACAAGGGCTATAGCAATTTAATTTTCCATTTGACCTTGAATGACCCCGCAAGACTTGAAATGACCGTTCAAATTTTTCGGCACTGATGTTGACCACACCCCCTCGTTTCATCATCCTCTACAACACAATTGCCAAGGCTTATAGCAATTTACTCCCATTTTTGGACCAATTTGACCCTTTTTTGAACATATTGACCTTTGAACCATGCCACATGAACCCTCTCCGAACTCATCCGCCCCCTACTTGAGTGACATCTAGGGTGCGAAGATGGACACTCATACTTGCTTAGATAAAAAGATATCGTGGTTTTACAGGTTTTTCGGCAATTAAAACCCTATTTTTTGGGGGGGGGGGGGGGACCATACTTTACCTTTTACCCATGACCCATGACCCACTTCAGATCCAGGGCCAACCACGTACTATGAATATACATCTATGGTTGCAAAGATGGACACCACACTTGCCTTGATCCAGAGATATCGGCGTGGTACACACAATCACACACAGCACACACACACACACACAAAACACTTTTTTTTTTAAAACATTTCTATAGCCCCCTTCGCCAACAGAAGTTGGCGGGGGACCCAAAGTGACAACACCTAAACTAACAACAACCACCCCGGACTTAATTAATTCAGCTCCAGACAGATGAAGTTAACATTTTTTATCATCGCCCGAAATTCCCCGGGTTAACTTTTGGGTTACATTTTCTCATGGACCGACAGAGGGGACGAACCTATTTTATAGTCGGCCCCATTCCAAAATTTAGTTCGGCTGTAAATGGGTGTCCAAATTTAATGGGGTTGGAGCCAAATTTAGCACTTCAAAAGGTTCACAAGCAGATTGTTAAAATTCTGAATTGGAATTGTCACATTTATTCATTTACCTTACCTTGAACAGCCAAAGAATCAACTTCTTAGATGTTGTTTTATACCGATTCGCGTTGATCAACGTTCGTTTCGTCTCCCTCTGGAGTATTGGACGCTATTCCAATAAGTGGGAAAGGGGCTCTACAAGGAAAATGAAAGAATCAATGCCTGTGCCACACGATTAAATCTGGAGGACACTCCGGTCATTTCAAAACTCACTCACCATGACCATACTACAATCTCCATGTCTGTAAACACCCTATAGGGAGGAAGGGAAAGGATTGTTATTGCGGCCTTAACATGCTCACAATAACATGATTAGCAGAAGTCCCTCCCCTGCACCTCATTGAATTTTTCACCTCCGCAAGAATGGTACGGGCCACATATCAGATGAATCGTGTTTAAATAATAAGATGTTGATTCTTTTATATCTGTCGACAGGAGTTTCATCCATTTACTACGCAATTGTTTTCATAAAATAGAGCATTTAAAACTGGTGGCAGCAATATCTATCAAATTTGCGATCGAACCGTTGTTTTTATAAACGACTAACGCAGCTGTGTGGCTTATACAATTCTTGCATAGCAAAATGTAAACTTTCCAACTTCCTTTCCTCTTTTCGTGAATTTCTTATCTTCCAGAAGCATCCAACAGGGTTCAGATTGAGTTTGTTTGTTTCTGAGATACAAAGCCACCATCCTTTGAATAATGTGGCTTGTCATCTTTCTTTGTACTGCACTAGAAATCAATGTTTTCCATCATGAATGTTTGCTGATGACAACACATATTCAAGTGGGTGACCATCTTTTACCCGTACATAATGAATTGCCCTTGAACTAATTTTTGAAGTGGTGTAACAGTAATGTATGCGATTGGATTTTGCTAGTACTTATACTAGTTCACATGAGATTGAATCTGAAGAGAAAGGGCGATTACAAATTCAATAGGAGTTCTAAAGTACGTTTTCTGAAGAGCGATCTTTGGTGCTTGGATGGGCAGGGATGATGATCAAAATTAAAGATGTACTGTCCTTTAGGTATATATATGCCAGTTGTCCAAAGATATCGCTTTTGTCCAACCTTCGGTGATTTATAATCTTTACATGTATACTGTCCTGTAAGTAAGTATAAGCTGCCCTGTGCAAACCTATTACAACCGACCAATTCTGAATACTTTTTGAATTAATGAAGCAGCTATTTTGAATGTTCAATTTAAAAAGAGCCGGGAATCGAATCATTTGCATATTAGTTGAAGTGAAAAGGCTTTGAAATCGTGACCTGTGAAATCGGCAAGTGAATGGAACCACAAAGCTATAATCTTTTAAAGTCAATGGAGTGTGGCTAGTTACCATCATTGCAGAGGCCACATTTATTTTTTATTTACTTTCTTTCATGAAGATCAGCAGTGAAGTGAGTAGAGTAAATGTAATCAGGGACAGTCTGATGTAACATGGATGTTAATGTCATCAGCGTACAATGGATAGGGTTAACATAATTATTTTTTGTGGTGGCCTTTTTTCAGTCCAATAATTCTATTGATATTTTCCTTGGTAAGTAGCCTCCTCTCCATGCTAATGGAACGGCTTGGTCACATGGTTGGAAGATCGGTCTTGGGAAAATACACTTTACAACCTATCAAGTACAAAATTGAGAATTGTTTACAATCAGAAAATCTCTTATCTGACATTGTAGAGATGTTATCTGACACTGTAGAGATGTTATCTGACATTGTAGAGATGTTATCTGTGAGGTATTTACTCTGTTAAATTGCAGAATGGCAAAATCATAGCTATAGGGCTTTTTTGTAAAGGGGGTTGTTAATTTCAATGACTCTTTACATATTTAGACAGTTCTTCACTTCACACACAAACCAGATTAAGTTGAAGACAGATATGATTCCCCCCTTAACAAGCCTCAGCATTAATTCATCCAACCTCCCTATCAAATTACAAAACACCAGAAGTACAAAAGTTCAAGTTATTAGCAATTTATGAGTAGCGACACAGAACGAAAATGAGATAATAAATTGTTAATAATAATTTTCAAAGTGAACCCATCTGATGATATGTTCCCTTCTGACATTTCGTATGGGAGTCCAATTCCAACAAATTAGCCAACTGTCCTACAGCCGGCGTATTGGTTTACCTAATTGTTTCTCTACGAGTCTCCGCAAATAGCAAGTGTAATTTCCCCATCGCAGACTACGTTAAAAAATGTCCGCAGAGCTACAAGTGCAAGTTCATTAACCTTGTGTTCTCAACACATTTCATAATTAAATATACATTACACTATGAAACAGAGGTAGCCAATATCAACTACAAGTGAATTGGATAAGATTTCCAAGGCTGAATCAATGTATATTGATTAAGTTATTGATCACAACCCCATCAGTGAGACAGCTAGTCTGGATGTCGTGCCTGTGAAGAAAGTGAATGCTGCAGAGTAAAGAACTCACTGTGCAAAATGCATCTTTGAAATTGGGTGAATTAGGATGTTTATTCAAAAAATTAGAACATTTACAAAAGAACACTGTATACTGGCTTTTGGTTACCTTCAACGTCCCCGTTTTTTAAATTGTGCCCATTTTTGTTACACTCCATAAATTAAAAAAATATAACAAGCTTTAAGCAATAAACATTTTTCAAAACTACAATTTTATTTTACTGACTCAGACAAATATTTTCCTTTCAGGATGTCAATCTTTTGCATTTATTTTTTTCCAAAAAAAGGTGTAATTATGTATCTCAGAGAACAAAATAAATTGGTCAGTCAGGATTTCTACAATTAGAACAAATCTACATTTTCAGCACAAAAACACCCACTCAGGTTTGTGAGGCACATTCCTTACAAATTGCTAAAAGAGCACCCAACTGTACCAAAATTTGGGTACTTTTAAGGCTAAAAGAATGTGATTTTGGACATGCAATGCCATACCAAGTACTATTTTTTTGGTCCTAAATGTAGACTAAGGACAAACTTGACACAGAACATGGCATAAACAGAAGAGACCAATACAATCTCTGCATTTAACAAAACTCAACCACATATTTAAAAATCTCTTCAACCATAAAAATGAGAGTTTGAGTGTATATGAAACCAGCATCTTCCCATACAACAGCGAGCTATAGACTTTAAATAACAAAAAGACCTAGAACAAACAATATTTTTTCCAAAGATCCTTACTGCAATGACTTCTAGATCTACTGGCCAGATGAAATAACAAATGAAGATATTTACAACAAAATATCATGGAGTAAAAAGATTTTAAAAAGATGCTTATTGTGGCTAGGACATCTCCTAAGATTACCCGAAGATACACAGTGGAGAAATCCATGACAGAATATCCACATGCAACTATGAAACTAAGAGGAGAACCTAAACATGGATGTCACTGATACAAAAGACTTGAAACAATTAAATGCAACATTAGAATCATATCACACCACTGGTAATGAATAGAGGGCACTATGTCGAAGATTACCAACATATTTGATGATGGCAATATAGTGCAAACTTCCCACTTTTTACAAAGGTTCAAGAAGCTTGCCTAATGCTTCTTCTTCGACATTCCCAATGCAAATTACACAACATCAGCCTGAACTTGACATGTTTATTAGACATGTTTCCTCAGCTGTCAATAACAATATTATTTGTTGTTTACCAATACTTCCTACAACAAACAATAAGCCACCCTTGACATTACTGCATCAGGCTATTATATGGAACAAGCTTAATTAATATCAATTGTATTATTACCTTCTCTATACAAGCACATCTCTTTCAACACCACCAGGCAAAAAGGCAATAATAGTAATAAATGTAATAAATAAAACTGTCACAAATTCAGTTGGCTTGGGTATAATATGTACGTGCTATATGTCCTATGGGCCAAATGGCTCCACTAGCTTATTGAATGAGAAATCCATGCTTACTGCGGTAACTACTAAATCCTACAGCATGCCTGCAGGCTTGTAGCAAACATATGTTTCAATAAATGATATAATAAGTATCAGTGTATTCCATTCAAGTCAATATCACTGTGATTTCAGGCATGTATTGGCATTCCCTTAGTCTACACAGTCGGAGAGCCGGCTCGGGCACAAACTGTGCCTGACAGTTCCATTTCCGATCGCTGTTCCTCGAAGGTCGCCGGCTTAAATCAATCTTTCTTAGTGTCGAAAGACCTCAAAGGAATATAAAAAATATGGATCCTGAAAGCAGTAATTGCTCCCTATACATATAGAATATGATGGGTGAAGTAAGCAGTTAACGTTTGGAGAGTTTTAAGTATTGATGTTGGCAATCCTTGGGGAAGACTAGGGGGCAGTAGTGGTTCGGTGTCTGTTCGATTGGCGACTGGTAGTTACATGGAAAGCCGGATCTGTATCTCCTGTGGCTCCATTTGGCCTCAATGGGATCGATTCTGGGTCAACAGCATTTTTAGTGGTGCCTCTTTAATTCTAGGCATGGAGGAAGGAAACAAAATTTTTGCTTGTAGTTGAAATAGCAAAGTGGTAAATGATACAAGAGAAAATGAAATATGCTGTCTACCTAAGATAGCAAATGCATTTTATGCACTACTGCTGCTGTTAAGACCAATATAAATGTATGAATACAACACACACATATCAGCCAACCCTCTCCCTCTTACACTAATTTAATTGTGATCACTTCTGGTAAAATCTGGAATATTAGCCATCAGGTCATGGACCTTTAAACTAAGCTCTATGACCATTCTGAATGTAATGTTTACTGAACACTGATGTAACTAAGGCCAGAGAGATGACATATTCAAACAATCAGGCAATAATTGATCTACAGCAGTATCTAGTAACACAACTACTTCTGGTCAACCACCCATACATTGATAATAACATTTTCACATACAGACATACCAATGTATCATCGCTAGGTTGTTAATTGTAACAACACTAATGCACACTCACAGATTGATGGTATTCATATAAATGAGACACACAAAAGTCATAAAGTATGCATGGATGGCAAGTTAAGATCTGTTTTTCACACCTGACACTTCTTAGACTCCAATCCTGGCACATAGTTCATCATTGCATAATTAAAGATTCATCAACTTATTACTAGTTTTAAATCTCCTGCCTAATCTATTTGGATGACTTTAGCATACAAGATTCCACACCACAAAACGAGCTAACCTGGCATCCTCTAGTGTTGGGGTGGGTTTAATAAAGAAGCTGAAAGAAACTGTATTTTTTTAGAAGATGAAGAAATTATATGAAAGATTCGAATCAACAAGATGAGATGATAAAAGGCCTGTGAGCTTCTCTGAGTTACTACAGTTTGAATTTTAACCCCACTGCCTCAGATATATTTTGGACTGGAAGCCATATTTTGAGAGGGGCTTAAGTTAAACCTCTAGTCTTCATGCTCCAGTGCAAAGGTAAAGAGTAACAAAGAGAAACTTAGTCAGCAACTACTTGTTTAGCAAAAATGAGATTTAATAAGAGTCACTTTGTACCTAAATGAAAAGCAATTTATTCAGCAGTCACGGTGGTGTATAACTATAAAACTCAGCATAGTCTATAACACCATTGGCTTTTAACTGCCCGAGAATGATCTGAAATGAGGCAATTTGATGTTGGTTTGTGTTCAGGTTTTCTGAATACTAAATGTGTCATGGATACAGACCCAAGAACAATGGCCTGCAGTTGAAGAAAGAAGGATGCATTTGGGAGAAAAGGATCAGGAAGGGAAAATGATGAAATATCACTTATCCTTATACTTTGTTCATCACTAAATAGCCTAAATAGGCAAGACTCTTCACACCGTGACTTGATATAGAATAGTACAAGCGCAACTGCAAGCAGCACTATACCGCAGCAGGCGCATTTCGCGATGTACACGCTTGTAGCAAGAGGCGCGCGTGTAAAACGGAATTACTTTCACGTGTGGATAAACAAAATCCAAACATTTTTTTGCCTAATAGGTGATGAACAAAATATAGTACCAGATTTGTTGCTCTGAAAATCATTGTCCATGATACATTATTAGACATTTGACAATCTTAGAACCTAAAGAAAAAAAAAAAAGGTTGAAGCTTTGAAAGTGGTGCAATGTTCCTTCTACTAATTTTAACATTGAAATAAACTATTACTGTCAAATTGTTTTGGCAATTAATTTTAGGAAGCTATTCATTACACATACACAAGCAGATGATATGAAGACTCAAACCGAAGCTAGTTGTGAAATTTCATCGCATTAAACATTTCTGTAAATTTCAGCATCAATTATCGCTCTCAGATTCCAGCCCCTTCACACTTTGGGGCTAATAATTCCTCTTCACTGAACATCAACCACAGTCATAAGCAACCATGCTTTGGCTTCCCCATTAGATCTTCTCACATCTTATTCCATGTCTTGTATTGCTTCTTGCAAGCTGGCTATACCAAACTGCAGGAAGAAAGAAGGCATAAACCAGCCAATCACTTCACAGCCCCTTATTTATCTCTTTCTATGCCCCATCGGATCGCAATTTAGCCCTGGCGCTGTCACAACACCGAGTCGCCAGTGCGTGAAAGTGCCAACCAGAGAGAACGATAAGGGAGCGATAACGTCACACTTTACAATTCCCAGAGTAAGTGAGTGAGTGAGTGAACGAGTGAGCGAGTGACAGGATGAGTGAGTGATGCGGTTAGTTTCCACCGAACGAGACAAAATGGAGCATCCTCATAGGACTCTTATTGGATGTTACAGTCCAGTTGGCTGAGTTCAAGTTCCTTGGAACACTTGTTCCTGGAAATATTATTAATGCATTTTATTTGAAGTGTCTTATAAAAAGTTCAATCTCATTTGACACAAATTTGTAAAATGACAATTTCAATTGTGTGTTGTGAATCAGTGTTTTGATATCCACTTTCTAGTAGTGAAAGAAATGTACAGCAAAATTAAGGTTATTCTTTCTTTTTTGATACTGAGGCTTAAGTTTAGTTTATATAAAAATAAAATTAAAAAAACAACCAGAAAATGGAGTTCCAAACAGAAATATTTATACCTAAAATTTAAATTTCACCTTAGCTCTAAGCAGAGTATACAAATCTTAGCTCTATGCATAGTATACAACAGTATGATTGCAATCACTTTTAAATTGAAGATAATTCTTTCAAATTTTTCATGCTGGTATTTCCGATGCTACTGCATACAAGGTTCTAAGCCGTTCATCTCTGGGGATCCATGTCCATCAAGGAAGCTGTCTTTTCAGTGTGGAGTAGGAAGGCAGGAGGCAGGTCAATTTCCAATGGTTTGTTTTCTTTGATCACTAATCAGATCCAATAGGGACTGACACTCAAAGCTGTGCCATCACACTAGAGAGTGTCTTGTCTTCACTTTAAAGGGGTATACACCTTTGTGTGGTGGATAACTCAGTAGCGTTTTTAATGAAATACGAAGGATCATCAATGAGAACTTACCATGGAATCTAAAATAAATTCTAATACTAATTAATATATTTAACTAAGCTACATTAATTTGGTCAATTCGAAATTATAACTCAAATTAATCACTTAAAAATCAATCAATCAATTGTCAAAAAATTATATGGTGATATGCAATTACAATTACACACAAAATAAAATTTCATTTGAAATCGCCTCGGAAAGAATTTAGTATTGTGCCACCACCCTATGAATTTGGCAGCCTCAACGGAATAAACAGCATGTTGAAGGATGTGGTGGCAGAATACTGAATTCATCTCATTGCCTCATTTAAGAATACTGTCCCGGTTCTTTTTGCTCTAATAAATCCTCACACAGCAGTGTTGCTGTGAATGTGAGGTGAATCCGGCCACCCCCCGTTAGCGGGGACAAAACCGGATTTAAAACTTTGGTTTTACTACTACTACTACTACTACTTCCATAAAGATCGTTACGAATAGCCTTTCTCTCACAGAAAATTTGTAGAAGTGTTTTCATTTGTTAATCCTGGAACGGAGATGTTCAATTTTTACAAAATACCGTATTCTCCTGTCTCACAAAGTAAAATACAAGTTACTATACTACAAGATGTCCACACACGCACATATTTCTCGTTATTAAAACTCATTGCCATCCAAATGAGGGTCTGTGTATTTTACCCGAGAGATATTACGTCCAAATTGCACCGCTCTGACATTTGAGAATTTCCTTTAATCACAGGCGACCTGAATCTTTCGTTCACTGACCTCCCTCGCCCGACAAGCTTTTCCACTCTGCGTTTCCTGCTCAGACCTGGCTGTATATAGTGATACCTAAAGGCCTACGTAAATTGTACATTTAACAATTCAAAGAGCACGAAAGGGAGAAAGAGAGAGAGTGTACAAGCGAGGGGAGATGGCCAATTGTTGAGAATAACAAGCAAGGACATGGCTATAGAGAACGGAAAAGGAGTTACATGAAATAATTTGTTTAGACTGTATCTGTTAGTGTTAGCTGGCAGTATCAATCGGGTAAAGTCAATGAAGACCTGTGTGTTCAACTGTGCAATGCCAGTTCAATACATGTATAAAGATTTCATCAAACCAACATCACACAGCAATTATAAGGACTAGTGTATCATTACATGCGTGGCTACTGCACTACAAGTGCATTACAAAGAGAACCTCACTGTAAATAAGTATCTGCATACAACCAAATACAAATGTACATTTTAAGTGATGTAACTAATATTGTTTGATACTGGTCTAAAAGCCTGCAGAATTTCCTGCTTGACTTAAAGCTACTTAAAGTGCAACCATCCAGTTTGTTAACTTTCCTGTCCTTTTGATTCAAAAGAATAGATTCTAAAGAAAATAAAACAAAACTCTGGACCTTTACTCAATGCCAGCAAAATATATAACTGGTATCAGTAGTAAAATACATAAAACAAGCCTAGTTTAGCTAACTTGCAATCTGACAAGTTTGACCAATTTCACACCATCGATTCGAGACTAAATGGGTGCCTGTTCATAGACCGTAGTACAGATCAATGCAGACCGTCAAACAGCTCGTGGCATTGGAGATACCACTAGCGAGAAAATATTGCAAACTGCACCTGAAGGATAATGACCTGCAAATAACAACACTTTTGGAGAAATACTAAGGTATTATTATTTCTATTTTGGCAGATTTTGGTGCACTTTTGATACATTTTTCTGATTGAATTTCAAATTCTTTCAAATATTTTCTTTTTTCCTTCAAAAATTTAAACCACACGTAAATATCATATGTTACAAGCACTAAATATTTATTAGTGAAACATACCTTTAAAGATAAAATATCCCTGATTTATGAGTATTGAATTCATTTGGAATTGCCATGGTCAGGTCATGATCAATGCATGGTTGTCATATGTAGTGCATGTGACACCCCATGCATGGATCATGACTAGACCATAAGTTATTCCATGGCTATTTTAAATGAATTCAATAACATTAGCAACTAACCGTAAAATAGGCATACTCAATTTCAGTTGTGCATCCATAAAGGGTGCAATCACATCACTGGTTCCACTCGGTGAATGCAGCTACTCAGGTTTTATCACACTAAGCCGTTCTATCAAAATTTAGATCAATCCTTTGTTAGCCTATTAAGGTTTCAATTCAGTTGCCAGAATTTGTTTACTATGTGGGAGACTCCCAATAAAGAAATCACTGCTATATGCCTATTTACATCATAACTAAAGTGTAATTGGCCATGCGCATATTACTAGCATCGGTAATATAATACTATTGTGCCGTCTTCAAAATTGGATTCAAATTGGATTGCTTGTGTGAAAAGCTGTATTAATCAATTACTGATCCTCATTTTACAATTGCCCATGTCATATCACAGTTTACCTTTGGTTGAAAGTGGTAGACTTGGTGCTTCATCCAAAAAACAACAACAGAACTATCTTTAAATGCCAGAAATCAGGGTTCACACTAGGTTTTGGAAATAGTGCGTCTAACTTGGATGCAAATTTGTTTCCCTGAGGTTGAAAAAGTGCGTTGTCTTCAAATTATATGCGTGTCAAGTTTTAAGAGATTTGAGAACTGTTTTAAAGGACTGCAAACAATCCAAAAATAGACATCCAATTCCAAAACCTAGACTGGGCATATTGAGAAGCAATTAACCTGATGACCCTTAAACTCCAAAAGAGCTGGAGTGGAGTATCTTGAATACCCTTTTGGGATGGTGAGAGAGGTTAGTGAACTAAAAAAAGACGTAAATACAGTCAAATTTAAACATATATTTATTTTCACAGATTTGCTACATGTATTTAATGGTAAAGGAATAATTATTTGTTTGAGTGAAAATGATACAATATTGTGACCATGTGCCAGAGCAAACTCTGTGATTTTGTGTAGTTTTAAGTGGCTATTTTTTTGCGTCCACGCAAAATTTTACTCTATATAGACCAAAGTGCGTCCACCTTTGGAAAAGTGCGTCATAGACGCAAAAACCGCACACTAATGTGAACCCTGCCAGAAATAGAAAACTTGCAGATAAATTCAGTGACTATCTCACATCCAACATTGAGAGCATTAGCTCCAATTTGATGAAATACCTAATGCTTATAACATTGTTTTCATCTATCAGGATCACCTAATGACATTGCTGAATGCCCAGTTTTGAGCAATTTTATTCTTGATTCTGAAGATGAAATTTGCAAGTGGATATTTGGATCCCAACAGTGTGATTTCAGGTCCTTTTCAATAACCTAGGTGCTTAGAGAACACATGAATCTACTCCTTCCTATCATCACAATAGTTATCTCCATTTCTTAAAACTGTCACCTTCTGAACAGAGTTCAAGAATGCTTTGTTAATCTTGCTGAAGAAAGCAAATCCTGACCCAGAAATCTGAGAACTTTTAGCCAATTTTATACCCGACTTTCATTTTAGAAAAAAAATATTAAACAAGAGTTTTACCTTTTTGCATGCTTTGACCTCAGCATGTAACCTTTGACCTCGTGTTGCATCTACGAACCAAGTCTGGTTGCAATTGGACTTGCCAATCAGGCGACACTTGGAAAAACATTGAACCTTAACATCCAAACCCAAATCATTCGGAAAGGGCGGGGTTAGGCCAACCCAACCCAACCCAATGTACTGTTCATGTTATATAGTTGGGCCGACCCAATCAAACATACCCTACATGTTAATAGCACTAGCACACCATTGCATGTAAAATGACCTTTAAAGTATATACAACTCTGAACACAATGATTGAAACAAACATACAAACAAAAGCTGCTCAGTACATTATACTGTACATACTTCTGATTTAAAAAGTCACTCCAAATTATTTAAGGGTAGCATCACATTTGGGGTGCGATCAACCAATGAGGCTTTTAAAGAATACTGCATTGACACTATAAATTAATAGCAACAGATTTGCCACTTGAATACCTGTATCTCCGTAATTCTAGCATTTGAAGTCATTACATAACCCATTGCTGTTAAAGTGCACCCTTTGGAAGATGAACCGTAATTTGTAGAATCGGAGCAATCAATTTAAGAGCGAAATTTGAGACGAGCAAAATCTCGTGTAAATTTCTGTCCCCATTTCCCAGCCATGAACTACTTGTTCTACTTTTTTCAAAACTTCCCGATCAATAAGCACCCCATTTTATTTTTGTTAAAATTTGAAACAAGGTTCCTCATTGCAGTTATGTAGGAGTGGGGCATATTTTAACACCCCTGACATTAACCAAAGAAACCGTTCAGGCATTGTGATTTATTAAGTGGAAGTGAACTCTTATAGTGTGGGTTGGTATGTCAATGAAACAAGTTCCCGTAGGATTTGGTGCTAAAGTTGATTTTCTTGCTGTTTTTCATTCATAGGGACCAGACAGTCAGAAAATGATTAGGGTGCAAAATTGTTCGGACTGCAGCCCCCTTCCTCAAGGGCGGAAATGTTACTACAGGGAAAAATTTAAAATCGAGTCGAATGGTGTTTTAATGTTACATTGTAAATGTTTGTCCCTTATAATGATTCGAAAATTATAAATTTGCCAAGTTTCCGACCTTTAGTTAAAGTGCTATAGCCCCATAATGGTTTCAAGGTCATCCTGGGGGTAAGATTTACCTAATGCCTCATAATTTTGTTGAAACTGGTTGAGATTTGTTTGTATTGCCTCACAGGATCAAACAATGTATTATTTACAAGTGTGGTGACATTTGGTTGGCTAATTACATAGCAAAATGTCGCAAGGGTCTACATGGCCTATGGGGGGTCACCAGAACTTTACCTGGAGTGTCTTAATGGTGATATCAAAAGATCAATTAAAAATGCATTTTCTTTCTGTTTCAGTAGACACAAAGGAATCATTTGACACCAATTCCAACAACATCGGAGCATTTACCCCTAGGGTGACCTTGAACCATTATGGGGCTATACCGCTTTAACTAAAGGTTGAAACCTAAGCAGTATATCTTTTTCTAATCCTTATGACTAGACGAACGCGTTGTGTACATTAAAACACAATTTGACTCGATTTTAAAATTTTCCCTGTACTAACCATTTGCACCCTTGAAGAAGGGGGCAAGCAGAGTAGGGAAATTCGCACCACATCATTTCTGACAGTTTAGGCCTCATTGAAACCCAAACAGCAACAAAATAAATTTTAAGCTGAAAAAAAAAAAATCCTACGGGTACACACCAACCCACACTATTAATGCTGAACATTACATCAGACGTTTTTTGCAAAATAGCACATAAATGTCACAACGCCAAATCAAGCCAGAAGAGTACAGTGCAGTGAGGCATTATGTTAACTGCAGGCTCGTTATGTCTGTTTGAAGATAACGAATTCGATTTGGGTGGGC
Source organism: Ophioderma brevispina (assembly GCA_023653785.1). NCBI lineage: Eukaryota > Metazoa > Echinodermata > Ophiuroidea > Amphilepidida > Ophiodermatidae > Ophioderma > Ophioderma brevispina. The sequence goes on from JAMKCH010027751.1 coordinate 60,843, forward strand.
AAGTTTCCCATTCCGTAAAAAATGGCCTTAACCAGTTTATGAGCCTACTTTATAAGATGAGAGTCTTTCAATGTTCTACTTTTGTTTGGCATCTTAGATTTCAAGGCTCATGTGTTAAACGGAAGGGCCTCTAGAGATCTTCGGGAGATAGGGGGAGAGGCAGGGGGAAAAGAGAGGCAGGAGTAATAATTCATTTGGTTCTGATGGGATTGTAGGATGTTGTGTGTCCTCTGGGAATTATAAGTGACCCAGAATTCAAATTGAAATTGACCTCAGTACCAAGGTGTAAAATTGGTTAACAATACAAAAACTTTTTTCAACTTTCTCAACCTGTCATAAAACATTCTTTTATTGTAGTGTCCGTTAAGGGTCAATGGCCCGATCACCTAAAATTAGTAATTAGCTAATAGCCCTTAGTACAAGATTTCCAGAGTGGTCAAATTTTGGTGTCTGAAAAGGGCTACTATTTTTACTAACTTACCCTACTCTTGTGGCCAAAAGGTGTTTGGTTTTTTGGTTGAGCAAAAACGTGTTGTCACAGTTTAGTTGACCAATATTATTTTAAACAATACTCTACAAGGCTTAAAAAAATCACTTTAACTCTCACATCAAAAAGAATTGAACATGGGTAAACCTTTAAGATGAAAGCGTTATATAATTAATTGGGTCATCCCCATTTAAAACAATAAAGGTAATGAGCCATATTTGAAAGTTTACTCACTTTAGTTTGTAGTGACACCTCATAGCTGATGTCAGATACTTCTTTTGGCACCCTGAGCCCCATATGGCACTTTTGGACCATTTGCAACTTTACACATGTTCAAGTTCTACCTCCTGCTCCCCACTCTTTTTACAGGGCTGTCACTTTTCACTCAAAAGGAAGTTTGTACAAGCAAACATGATCAATTGCCAAACTTATATTTCACTGGCACTTTGCATCATGCTTTACAGCCTTGTTATGTGTTTGAATAAAAAAAATGGAAATTTAGCTTTAAGAGTGGACACTTCCATGCTCCCAGATCCTTGCTTAAAGGGGGATGACCCGATTTAAGGTATGAAGTTTCATCTCGTAGATTGGCCTTCCTCCAAAACCCAATCTGTAAAGTTTCGATCGCCAACAAAATCAATCCTTGTTTTTGATCGAGAGCTAAAAAATGCTTTTGTAATCCCATAGGAGTACTCTGTAAAATTAATATTGGTCGAACCAAAATGGGGGGGCCACAAATTTCGTCATAACTTCCAAACAAAAAACATCCTTTTGCTCTAAGATTCACAGGGTAAATGAGGGAAGAAAAATAGTAGTTTCCTTCTGATACCAAAATGTGACCACTTCGGAAAATCTGGGGCTTCTGGGGACGAGCTAATTAGCGATCGGGCCATGGTACTTTAAGTGTGAGACAGCAAAGAAAATATTCAAAACAGACTGAAATGATGGCATGAAATTAATGACTACTCACTCACTTTTCACTTAGTCCAAAACAACTTGGATATCTATAATGTCAACAGTATGTTCAATTTTGCTAATGGAACTAATTTCATTGCATTTATTTCCCCCTTGACTGCTAAATAAAGTTGAGTGTGTATATCCACTGACACTTGTTCATCAATGTCAACAGACTTTTTCAAACAAACCACTAGAACCCAGAGGAGTTATGGGCCCATCCACAATGCACCAAGTTTTGGGAATTTCATTTTAATAAGGTTATGTGATCCCACAAAAATCCTTATTCTTAACAACATTTGTTTTGCATGTTGTCTTTTTATTGGAAAGTCTGGGTTTTTAAACTTCTTGCAACACTTTTATCCTAAGGTACTGGACAGGGTTTAGCACAAGTGCAGTATTGGCACATTGCAATGCATTGTGGATTGATTATTGCAAAACCACAGTCTGATGGAAACATGCATAGAAAAATATTATACTCTAGCATGCATTTACAAGTGTTTCCAGGATGCGCAATTTGAAGAGGCCTATTCCAAGTTGTGCATGGCACAACGAACTGGCAGAAATTTGCATGGGTGGGTTTTGGGACTGCCTGGATGTAGATTTTATGTTCACTGTTTGAGCCAGCTAGTGCAGTCAAGTGGCAGCTATGGAATGGTACATACTACAATGAATGACAAAATACAAAATTTCTAATGTCTTGCACAAAAGGATGCTGACCGATCTTAAATGGATCAAAATGAAGAACATGCAGCCTGTATCCAGCAGTCTAATAAACCAACTCAATGTGACTTTCTACTTGTGTCGTCATGCCAGCTCACCTATCGAGGGTTTAAGGCAAAAAAGGCGGACAATCTGCAAAGGCTGCTACATGTTAGATTTGGAGGTATAACACTTAATAACAGAGCACAACTGACAAGCCTATGGATCAACAAATGCCCCTTTAAGTACCTGGATCCATAGTTCAGGGGGTCTCAATTATAGTAGCTGGAGGGCCAGAAAATGCCGAAACTTTAAAGTCCCTACTTGAGGGCCAATTATACATCTGAAATTCTGATGTTTCCCTTTATTTTTGAGAAAGTGGAGGGCCAAAAATCACTGGTGGCGGCCGGATTTGCCCGGGGCCGCCTATGGAAACCCCGTGCCAGATTTACTGTTTCAATTAGGCTTATGTTTCTGTCAACTTAATTTTTTAAGATGGTGTATATTAATACTCACACAGTCAGTTGCCCTATCAAACTTTAGAAATATTATTTGTAGGGTGGGTTCCCCCTCTTCACACTAAACAGACAACCCAGATTAGAGACACTGCCATTGGTAAATTAATGTTGATACATCAATGTCCAAAGTCTCTTGGAATTATCAGTTGTTGTAACGACTACGCACAACGCTACCTTTGATTTCAAGTTGACAAGATTGAGTATGTATTTTCCTATTTTTATAACGATGTATGCTATATATAGCATGTTGAGTTATTGACCCTCAAGGCAAAACTGTGAATCGTATCGGAAAATGAAAAAAACTTCAATGTGAAGCGAAGTGAAAAGCCCGATATGAAAAGACAAGCCAAAGCTGCTGCTGTGGTTTTTTTTTTGAAGAATCAAAAGATGACTTTAGGACAAATCATCTTGTATTAAAATTTGGATGGATAAGGTTATCAACTGAACATGTGTATGTTTTGCATGGTGTGCAATGCGTGTTGTGCAGTGCACACACCAAGTGTGCATGTAGCATGTACGTGAAGGATATGTGGAACTTTGAAAATGTTTAACCTTTTAACGATTTTTTTTACAAAATAAAATATTATGCATGTTTATGATAGAGGGGGCCAAATCTTCCCGATTTTACATAAAATGTTTAATTTCACGATCAGATGTAATTTGGGGGCATTTTACCAGTTTTATTGGAAGTTCTAGCCAAGACACATTCCACAAGTAAATTTGGGCAAAGAAATGTAATTTTAACCTAAAATCCCCTTGTCTGTACTGCAAACGTTACATATTTATGGACACAATATATGTCCGCCAATGTAACATTAGCAACAAAACATGATGATTTTACTACTTTTGGTGAGAGGATTTGATTTTTTGATAGATATGTTATGGATCTAGGTCACTTATTCATATCAAGACGTTTTCAAAAGATTCTTGTTTTGAGAGAATTTTACAACCAAAATACTGTTTTTAAGGCGAATGTTACATTTGAATGACAAAAAAATGGACGAAAATTGTGTCCATCAAAAAGGGTAACATTCACCTCTCAAGAGTCTCATATCTTGAAAACTTACTATTGGCAGGCAACTAAAATTTTACCCAGATTTTGCTTTGTGAATTTCTTGAGTTTTAATAGGTAAAAACAACTTATAAGTGGCCAAACAAAAATTATGCTGAAAAAATGTCTTTAAATAAGGCCAAACTACGGGACCCCTCTCTAGTGACCGTGCCTTATGTCAAAAGTAAGCTACCTGTTTGAAAGAGTTCCAATGAGAACAGCACCAGCATATTGAAAAGGTAAAGAAAGAAAAAAATATAATGGTTAGATAAACTTATAATTAGAGGATAAAGATATTGTTTTTGCCTCTGCCCTTTATCTGTCACATCATCTCACACAGACGACAGCATTATTTTAAGTATATAGAACTCGGCTGCGCCTCATTGTTCTTCACAAAAATAAGATCCTCAAATAAAAGTGCTATGTGTTGTGTAGCACTTTTAAGATCAGTGTATGCACTAAAATATGCTTGGGAATAATTCAAAGGTGTTGGTCTCCCATCAATTGTGAATACTGATTACAGGCATCAAAATATTACAATTTATAATAAATCACAAAAAGCATCACCTTGGAAATGCCCAGTAGATACAAATTATAGCACTTAACATTTACAAATGCTTTAAGCCTTTGCCAATAATATACCACCACCATGACACAAACTCTGCTTGCAGATATCGAGACCTATGCAAGTTCAAGTTTTGATTAAAATCATCACGATACAATTACCAATAGCATCGACCTCATCTAGAAATCAAATATTTCCCCAACTAGAGATTAACCGATATTTGTATCGGACATCGGATCGGCGGCCGATTTTGCTAAATCGGCAAAAGATCGGATCGGCAAAAATATGTCCGAGCTTGCCCGATCCTCATCCGATGTATTGAATGAAGAAAGGGACAAAGTATAATGGAATTTTACCATTTTTAAGTTGGAAAACACGATTGCTCAAACTGATTTTAAACGTGTATTTAGCTATCATCTGCATCAATTATAACTCTTAGCCTACATGAGAAACTTAGGCAATGAGCTACTTACGTCTAATACTATCCGAATCTCAATTCAATGCGGTTCAAAATTCAGCTATACTGCAACTGTTATGGTCCTGTCTATTTACAACGCATGACAGGCGCATGACATCTGCTCTCCCCGGAAATCGTCGATTGTAGTGAACTGGAGAAATTACTGCTTTATGTTTATTATTTTAGTATCTTTTGTACTTCAAGTTCAAAGCCTTCAATAACATAAAAATCCTTCTAAAAGCAGAGTCCAGATACGGCCGAAACTGTCCCATTTTCATCTCTTTCGTTACGTATTTTTTTTAGGTTTGTTTCACTTGCAGTGGCTGTATTTGTGTACAGCATCAACAGTGTCATATTAAATACGTAGAAGAGACTAATTTTACTATACCAAGACGACAAAACTCTGAACCGCCATCAATATGGGCATAATGCCGACGGGCTATTCCAAACATATTTACAACACAACTTTAAACTATTGGAATTAAATACTCATGGCTCTTTATTGTGTTTTTGCATCAGAGAGGGTCCAAAATGTTTGATTAAATATGAGAACATCCCTCCACTAGGTGTATACCTATGGAACCCATGGCACTGAGAAAATTAAAACATGTTCATAATCGTAGTTTTAGCGCTGTGGGCTCCTGACTAGCACCAAACACCTTCCCACAATCTAGTGTGCTACGTAATTAGGCTGAACTAATATCAAGCTCTACCTTTCCGACCGCCGTAGTTTTTGATACACGACCCAAACATGAGCGCGCGTTGTGGACCTGTGGTTAAGAATGAATATCAATTTGCTTAGAACATTAATAACGCTAATCCACAAGGCATGTGGGCGCTAGCTACTATCATCCATACTTCACACTGAGATTATGAATACATAAAAAGAATAATTGGATCATCAGCAGCAAGGTCAAGGAATTCTCAGCCCTTGCGAGGAGCGGTATGTACAGGTCAGCGCATGCAAAGCTATGCTCTGCAGCTTGTCCTTGTTGACTCTAAGACACGTGTTTTCCGGGGAATCCCATTGGTCTTGAGTTGATTGCGGGGGGAGAGGGGGTGTACTTACCGTGACAAAAAATATGTTAAAAGAATGACACTGCGAAAAATCATTAAAAAAATAATACAATGATGAAGAATGGGAAGAATACAATGATTTGTAAATTGTTCTTGCGAAACAAGGAAATTTCATAAATAATTTGCGCCATTTTACCGCAATGAAACTGCAGTTACTATAGAGCGTATTACTACGACATTGTCCTTTGCAACAATGTTCAAGCATAATTAGCATATTGTAGACGGCCTGAAATGGGGATGGAAGGCAAATGGAAGGCGGCGAATACGGTTATAATTGTAACAAAAAGTTTGGTTCTATAACTGGAATGCAAGCATTTTGAAATGCAATATTAATAATAAATGAATCTTCAATTTAAAATGAGCATGATGGTCTGCTCTTCTGATGAAATCAGGACAGGAGTTGTTTTGCGGGAAATAATGTACAATGCCGCTTATTGATTGGCGGTTATTGATATTGACAAAACATGTCTGGTAAGTAAAAGATACCTTTCCTCTTTAAAATACCTCATCGGAACTTGTAACAAATGTGGCCACACAGATTATTAACTATAATCATCGTCGCCAATTCCTATAAGTTTAAAAAATTGAAACCACTCAGTGAAACTCCTACTAATACTCACTAGGGTTGTTCGATCTTTAACATATAGGACAAACCATAGGTGTCGGAGCGGTGGATCGGCCGATACGACAAAAAAAGTATCGGGCATCGGATCGGCAGAGGAAAGGAAAACCTGGATAGGTTTAATCTCTATCCCAACTCATACGATTTTATTAGGAAAGGAAGTGGGGTTTAGACTGGGAATATGTCGTCATTACATCAAACACGGTTCTAATTGGTTTAATGGGTATGGAATTCAACTCCAATCAAATGTCTTGTGTACAACAATATGCCGTATGCATTCTAAGGGGGTCCCAAAGATAAGTTCCCCCCTAAAATTCCAGGACATTTTGTTGCATAACTTCACTTGAGTGGATGTTTAGAAAATTTCAAAAAACTAAAAAATTTTTTGAAGAGAGGAAACATTTAGCTCTCCCACAAACGTAATTGCCTTTCAAAAAAACACTTTTGGCATCAAAACACACTCCCTTTTTACAAAAATGATGTGGTCAGAAAAAGTGGCACTTTACCTTATTCAAAGTCTGAAGTCAAGAAAGTGCAATTTACAACAACGGCTTCATTTCCTTTTTTATGTCCATTACGGTCTGAAGTAAATAAGACTTAAAACATGAATGCATAGGCAAACAAAGGAACAACAGGACAAATAGGCAGAAAATTAAAACAATATGAGATGAGATTTGAGTAAGCAACACCCACTCGAAATGTAACCAGATTATACACAGAAAGGCGAACGGCTCAACGCGGGGAATTATCCGCGAGCATGGACCACATTCGTCAACAGAACATCAGCATATTGGTAAACAGCATTTGTGTAAACACTAAAATAATGTCATCAGTACAGATGAAGGAAGCATTGACTATTGAGTCTCAACCTGAATGACAAAACAATTAAGCTTATTTTGATTTGAAACAGGCATTTCAAACATTACCTCGTTCTTTCATAACAAAGAAATGCAAAGAAAAAATGAGTATTTAAAGCTTACACCTCATTCTTGTTTTACTGCATATTTGTCTTGGGGAATTTGTTTGCCCATGCGTCAATGTCTTAAGCTTATTTACCTCAAATTGCAATGAATATGGAAATGAAATCGTTCTTGTAAATGTGAATTTCTTACTTAGACCTTTGAATACGGTAAAGTGCCACTTTTCTGAAAACATCATTTTTGGAAAAAGGGAGTGTGTGTTGATGCCAAAGGTGTTGTTTGAAAAAGAACGACTTTTGTGGCAGAGCCAAATGTTTCCTCTCTTCAAAACCTTTTAAAAATTTGCATCATCCAGTTCTAAGCGAAGTTATGCAAAGAAATGTCCCTGAATTTTAGGGGGGGAACTTATTTCTGGGAACCCTGTATCATTTTTATTTAGTGCTACTAGTCTATATGCCACACAGTGACATACACGCACACACACACATACGCATCCGTGTTTAAGACACACACAAACCACACACTGCACCAATGAGAAATGGAAGCGAATAAAATCAGTTTCTGCATACGAAGACTGTACAGCAAATGTAGAAAAAATTATTCACAAGGACAAAATATCAACCAATGTTGCTGTCTACTGGAGATAGCAAATGTGGGTGTGAAAGTCTTGAACAAGAAAGCCTAAAGTGCTAAATTGTCTTTACAGAAGAGCAATTACACACTGGGGATGAGTTCACTTAATGATACCTTGACCATTTAAGCATGAGAAGCAGTGAATAAATACTTTCATGGAATGTTGTGCCCACACTAACACATCTACCTACAGCCACCCCCTAGTAAATCTACACCTACAGCAACATGCTCCTTTCCCTAACCCCCCCCCCCCCCACACACACACACCTTTTTTGTCTTCTTTTAGAACTCATTTGGCAATGAAATCAAGATTTTAACACTTTCTACAGTAATTGATAGATCAAAATAAAAATGCACTAGCACATGAGTAATACTACTGGGAATCAAAATGTAATGCAAGAGAAATCCAGCCAAAATTGAAAGTTAAATGGGGTCTAAGTTAAAATGTTGTAAAGCAATAAATGAAACAGATGTTCTGAATTTGATATTTTCCCATGATGTCCTTTCATTTGGCAGGGACATTTTTATCCAAAATGGGAGACAAAGTCTTCAAAATGTCACAAGTCTTAAAAGTTCTGTACTAGCCACCTTGAAATACACAAACTTGATGAAGTTTAACCCTTTCGACACGGGCCAATTCTGTATATGTAATATAGCACATATGTCAGTGGCTTTAGAGATGGTGTCACAAATGCTTGCAGGTCATTTGGAAAGCCATCTAAAAGGAATATCAGCAAAGACTAGGCTTGTTTGGACTAATTTAGATGCATTTTTCATGCTGATTCTGAATATGCACTGGGAAATTAATATTTTTGACCTTTTAGAAACAAAATTTGACAAATTTGGACCGTTGAGCGACTGTAGTCGCTTGCCGTGTTCAAAGGATTAAGCCAAGCTAAACACACGGAATGTTCTGTTGAACCAGAAATTCAATGTAAATTGCTTCTATATGGTACATACATTCACTCTCATTTTGGGCTAATAGAGAATGCAAATGAGCCATTTTGACAGGTTTCATCCTAATACACTAAATTAAATTTTAGACATTTATCAATCAATAACATACATCTACGATAATTACCACCATTGACGGAGTGCTTGCATTAATTGCAATAAGATAAAATGGAGTATGTAATGCATATTGGTTGAATACGATGATCACCTCAATCAATAGCTTGACCTATTAGCGAGTGATTTGCTCAAATTTAATTGTGTGACATCAATATTTTCAATTGATTTATCACATCAGAAATGTCAAAAGAACAACTCAAGGATGATAAAGTTTAATTAATGACCTCATTTATCAGCAGAAATTACTTAATGTTAACTGTTTTGCAGTTCTAACCCACTCAATTCCAGAAAAATAAATGGCACTATTTTTTTAGAAATAAAAAGATGATTTACACCATACATAGAATATATCACCACCAAATATGGTCGATCAATGTGGTGGGATGACCCTAAAAGACCTTTGACCTAACACCAGTCTACCATATTGTAGAAGAGTCTAAGAAGTAACCTTAAAGGGGCATTTCGTGATCCACAACCTCAAAAAAAAAAAAAAAAAAAACCCCCCCCCCCCCCCCCCGACTTAAAAAAAGATGAGATTCTTATATCATCTTAACCGTTAGAATTAGTAATCCATGTGAAAATGGACAGAAATTACAGTACAGTGGCTTATGGGACTGTGGGAAGGAAGCAACTGCTCACAACACAGAATCGCAAGATTGGAATCATCTCAAATTTTGTGAATAAGCTTTTCTCAAGGATATTTTGTGAATGAATAAAACAGAAGGTACTGGAATCACAAAATGCACCTCTAAATGGCAATGTTTGCAACCACATTGGAAATGCTATTTTGTGTCAACTCTCAAAAAGACCATATAATTGAATTACACATCTGATTTTAACCAAGTCTAACAGGTACTAGTCTTCTACAAAGTCTGTAAGTTCATATTATGTACTTTCTATTTCTATAACATAAAATACACACCAAAATGACTCCTCTTTTGGTTAGAACCACCAGCCACAAAATCCATATCGGCAGCACATTTATTATAGTAGCTCACAAAAGAACGGCCTTCGCTTCTTAAAATGGGGCGTATCATGCGTAAACAGGGAAGTGTGGGTCCAATTGGCTTTTTGAATCAGGTCATAACCATAACAACAGCGTGTTAATGCGATTGGCTGATTGCGCATTCGAAGTTCCGAGCAAGTTGCTTAAAGAGTAAATAGGCCCCGCCCATATCGCTCATTAGCTGATCGCGAGCGTATACAAATGTTCCAAGACCACTGATTAGAACCAGACATACAGGCTAATATACATCAGATTGACATCTTGTTTACAAATGAAATCTTTTTGTAAATCCATCACATCTTCTGTGTCTTGTACTGCATGTTGAATCCTTGAAACTGATGGCCAAAGTGTTGATGGAGACTGCCTTTCAGACATATACTATGAGCCAAACCAAATATTATTGCAAGCCCACGATACTTCACACAAAAAATAATAAAAACATCTCTTACATTTTCCTCTTAGAGCCTGCACAAGAGTAAAAGGCTTGAAGTCCTCATAAAATTGTTTACACACGAAACACCATGCATTAGGCCTTACACAAACACATCCTATGCTGAAATGTGATGTGATCTGGGAAAACCCGTCACATGTCAGACAGGACAGTTTTGAAAAAGTAAAGAAAATAGCTTAAAATCTTTTATATTGTACTTTATTTTTTGTCAGATTGTATAAGGCGTAACTTTTGATGTGTGTACCAAAGAAGAAAGGAGTAAACAGTTATGGAAACTTAATTTGTCAAACTCTGCAGTGATAGTAAAAACTCAAAATATAAATTTCCCACCATGTGGCGGGTTTTCCCAGATCGCATCACAAATGTGTCTGTAAGCTTCTGATCACTATTAGGTGGCTTTCATACAGCACCTGAGCCTCTCAATGCCTGACCTTAGGTCATTTCAAGCCATATTCACATTATATTGCAGAGAATAGTAATTGTGTTTATTTCGCATTTATTTGACAAGTGAAAATGAGAGCCCTATAATCAATTTACGATTTTGCTTAAAAAGTGGCTAAGAAAATTATATTTCACCATTGAAGTACACTTGCTAGAACCCCTTACATTAGGGCTTGAGATGGACTAACATTTCATAGCTATTACTTTTAATGCTAACATTTTCCTTGTTTTGGCTGTACTAGCTCTTTAATGCTCTTAAATGAGTATTCTGGCTTGCCCAATGGCTTGTAATATATGAAGTACGCATTTGGACAAAGATATTCTTTCTTGCTTTCGTCAATTAGTACTTTTCTTGATAGTTAAGAAAGGCCCAGCAGAGGCACTTGACTTTGATTTGTGAGCAGGGCAAAACGACAAAGTGGGGTATTGGTTAGTGTTTTGTTTTTGTTTTGCCAAAGTTGGGTATGGCACAATGATCTTTTCTACCATTTATGGTCTCTCACTGCCACTGAATTTTGCACAAAATTAAAGGTTGCCAGGGAATTTAGTTGGATGGGTCTTTAGAACTGAAGCAAGCTCAAACTGTGGGTCTAAAGAACTGTACAACAGATGTGCAATTTAAGGTCAATGTCAGCACACCTCTAAAAGAAGAAATCAATTGTATACTGTAAAAGTGATAATTTCCGCGAGTGTAATTTTTCGCGTTTCTGTAATTTTTAACATTTTTGCTTGTTTTTAAATTCGCTCTTTTCAGCTATCCTACATAGACCTACACACAAAATAAACATTTTCGCGAGTTTTAAATTTCGCACTAGCTCAGAAGTGCGCGAAAAGCACGAAAATTTATGTAGCGCGAAAATTTCCACTTTTACAGTATGTGCAAAAATGTCTGAATTGGCAAAAACTGAGAATGTTCTCCAACAGTGTTGAGTGAACATCTCTCTGTTGCCTCTACCAATCATTGAAGAACAAATACCATGCATTTCAATCAAACTCCTCAACTGGGTTAGGTTTAGCTTCCATGAAGTGGCTTTTGGGGCAGTGCAAAAATAGACCTAAACCAAGTTCAAAAGGAATCAGTAATGTTTTGAGGTGAAAATCTTTAAAACATAATGGCTCACACCTTTACCCCATCAGCCAGAAGCAATTGTGACTGGCCTGGCGTGGCTTGGAAATGAGTTCAAAGGTTATTCTCCATCAAACTTGATGTAGATATTTATTGGAGGGGGGGGTCATTTACCAAACACGTTTCATGATCCTATCATCTGTGGTTCTTCAGATAACCAGGGTTGGAAAAATGCCAAATTCTCCAGAGAACAAAATTTCCCTTTAATTCTTATGTATTTCTTTATTTAAAGGCTTCCAGATGGCAACATTTTCTAATTAACATGGTTCCCAAGTTCCCCACTTTATCCAGGCATGGATAACATGCACAGGAAATTTCAGACAACCAGACACAGACAGATGCACACACAGACATGATCACCCTGGCCATCAGTGATAACAAAACAGGATGGAAACCGCACAGAACACCTTGAATTAACTTTACACTTCCAGTACAGAATAGATTACTTGCATCAATGTGTATTTATAGCAGTTATTATTGTAACCCTTGGGTAACAGCGGTATTATTGTTAAAGTCATTGAAGGATAGCAAATATAATTTCAGAATTTCTCATGCCTTTAGAGGGATTTTGGCTATAAATCCTCCAGTGTTCAATGATACAGCCATTGTACACTTCACTTGTTAATTGCTGTCCAGTCTGAAACCTGGTCAAGGAAATTCGCTGCCTGAGGGAAGTGAAATTATTTCTATGGGTGTTGATATGGGATGAATAAATATAATCAATGGGTTGGCTGGTGGAGTGTGATATGAGGATATTGAAACACGCCCTTGACACACTAACACCAATACTCAATCAACTTAATTTGGATGTAAACTTGTCTCAGTGTGTTTTGTAATTCAGTGGAAATGACACTGAAGCAACAAATTTGCATCCATTTGCTAAATATGATATCAATAGGATGATCTGTTCAATTTTGGTCTTGCCATTTTGTATATTTGGCTAACACTATTTGTTACTATTTATTGTGACTTGTTACATCAGGATCCTCCCAATAGCCCTGGACATGTACTCTGCATCAATATTTTAAAGGTGCTTGTTCCTGACCGCCTTTGGGACCCCTGATTTGCCTGGAAGTAGTATCAATTTTGACATCAGATGAAAGACTGTATTTTCTCATTGTCGTCCTGAAATTTCAGCTACCAAATCCATTTCTTTCCCAAGATGTAGACAAAAAACTGATGTTTTAATGGTTAACCATCAATATTAGCACAGTAGTGAACAGGGCTTTTAAAGCATATTATTTCATCTACTATCGAAACTGCATGTCTGTTTCCCACGATACTTGGTGTTAAAATGTGTACAAGTGCCAGGCAGCATATCAAGTAGAGAACATGATGCACATATATCGGAACAAGCACCTTTACCTGCTATTGTGTAGGGCCTTATTTATCAAGTTGTATAAATTTACAGTGTCCTATCTATTCTTTACTTCCAAATCAACTCTTTCATTAACCTACAACTTTGCTTTAAACACACAGTAAATATTTAATTCCAAGAAACAATTCAGCAGAGACAGACAACCAAGAAAAGCACTTTCATCCCCCCATTTCTCATTTACTATTCATCAACAGTATTCGCTGAAGTATTTACTTATTTACCATACACTATTGCTAAGCACAAACACAGCTATATATCTTTCACTAAGATCATCTCAAACCCATCACAAGCACTGTAAACAAACCCAAACAGATTTGCCCTATGTTTCCCCTGATTAGGACTCACAGTGATTGACCTTGGCATTGACAGATGACAGTATCATCAAATTATCTGTTTTTATCATCAAGCTTGGAATTCCCCTTCTCTTATGGTTATCCCATCCTTACCTGCTCTCCCTTGTTGACATGGCAGACTCCAGCAGGATTTGTGCTATTATGACTTTTACAATACCAACTCCCAATTGCAAAAAAATATGGCACCAATTCTTTGGAATTAAAAAATTTAAAAGGGATACAAGATTGGAATGGTACTGGGTCCTAATGATTCCAACTTTGGGATGTAACTGTTATCAAGAGTAAAAAATGAAAAATTTTTACAAACACATTTTCTTTAAAACAAATAGCCAAAATTGATAAATTTGGGCTAAAAACAGGCTGATTTTACATGATTTCTGGAAAAACTATAAAAAAAAATTCTGCAAAACTGAAAAATCAGGGTCGGTCGGGCCCGTAAAACATGTTTTTTATTTTCGTCGCCTAAAGGGTAAATGTTTCATATAGAAGTCCCAAGGATGCAAATGAGGTATTACAATGGATTTCGCCATGTGGCATACGTTGTGCAGTAGCGCTGGACGGAACCAGTGGCAACACCTCATTTGTATACTTGGCACTTCTATATGAAACGTCTACCCCCAAAAGAGTCAAAATATTTTAAATTTGCAAGAGTAGTTTTTAAGTGAAAGATAAGTCCGAGTCTAAGTTAATTTTTCCCGATGAAACAGAAAAAAATGACAAAAAGGGAAAACAGCAGTGCTCAGGGATATGTGTATCATTCAATGATGTGTTGCAGTAGGTGTCCGTATGGACAGTAATGACTTAAATATTTGATTTTGTTCTAATTACATGGCTTTCAGTTTTATCACTTGCAGGGTATGTTTCACTGCTTGTTACAGACATGCAGAAATCAGATTTTGGGTAATTTTTTTCTGATTTAGCAAATCGCATAGTGCCTTTAAGAATGCAAGTTCCCAACATCATACTATGTGTGTACATCCTGAAGTATGTGATGAATGTTTATGAACCACAATTAGAGCTATTTAAGGGCACTATAGTGGCTTGATTGGTCAAGGGAAATACTTGTGTTGGCACTCCTCAGCTAATGCACATAATAACACACATCAATTCAACAACCTATGATAATGACTATAATATATTGTAAGTATTGGAAATGTGTACATTTCTCACCCAAATGAATGTTGAAGTCATCTATAAAAAGTTTGAAGAAAAATCATATTTGTCTGCAATAAAATTTCATAAAATTTAGTAGTTAGTGGAATAATCCAAATCAGTTGTCAAAACTGTGTCACCATTGATATTTTTGTTGTATTCTGGTTTTATAATAATAAATGAGACTTTCAAACAGCTTTATGTTCAGTCACAGTTGGGGGCTTAGAAACAACACCTAAAAATACATTTGAGGGCTGGCTTTTGAAGAAATTTATGTCCAAAATTTAGGCAAGGTTGCCAAGATTTTAGAGAATTTTTTGGTAAATTTTGCTTCAAAACAATGACAATTAGCAGTTTAAAAATTTTTGGAGAACATTTGGAAAAAGCACCCCTTCTATGAAGGCCTACCAGTTTTTGTTAATTTTGTGACCCAAAAGGCCTGAAAATTCTACCCTTTTCAGCCATACATCCCCCTAACCACTAAGCGCCCCCTGGGAGCCTCCTAAAACAATTCCTGTTAAAAGTATCGCTTCTGATAACCACATGAAATCTTGAAAGTCAACATTTCGTTGACAAATAATTTGCAATTTAAAAGGTACCACTGAGGCAAAAATAGAGAAAATGTCATCGCATAATCACTTGCTTGTGGTTCCATTGAGATAGAATCTCTCATCACTTTCTCTGTTTGTTTTCACAGTCATGTACTTTATGCACTCCTTATGGGGATAAGGAATTCCCAGGTTTGACATCAGTCAGCTCTTAGTTGCTGGGCAAGCTGAATATACAGTCAGTTTCATAGTGTTTAATTATAGATTTACATTGTCTACACTCATGCCACTTCGCTTTTACTTTACATCAACCATAGCTAGACTTTGATTACCACCACATAGGCAGGAATTATTCGGTTGTTATCATTCCGCGCGTAAAAGTAAACCAAACGTACTCGAGCGTTTGCACAGAATCGCGCGCGCCACGCATAATATACACACTGCGTCTCTTGCGTTGTCTTATGCCTACATTATTCCCATCAGTTCGCACTGGTATGAGGCCTACCTATTTTGGTCGTAATCAAAGTATAGACTTAAGTTTCAGCAGAAGAGAAAATGTGTGCTGATAAATAGTTTAATTTACATCAACCATAGCTAGACTTAAGTTTCAGCAGAAGAAAAGGTGTGTATTGAAAAATAGTTTTCAAGATTGGATGAAAGACTGATAGCTAAGTTTTTCCTTAGGGGGGGGCCTATATCTACGAAATGCTCCATTTTCACCAATATTTTTGAAAGTCAACCAATCAAGAACAAAGGGAACTCTCAAGGCCCTTTGTCAATGTCATGTTCGTCTTACATTCATGAGCATTTTTTTCTTAGAATTTACACGAAATACAATGTCTACTTCAACTCATTCTTGAAAGAGAAAGTAATAACACCACAACAGGTACCAATTTAGGATAACATCTGCATCTCCTTGCTGTATCATTATGCAAATCTTACCATTGATACCCCCTTTCATATTGAACCCATTGACAGGTCACATGTGGATTAACTTACATGGGGGTAATAAGGTGAAGCAGAAAAGAGCTATTACATCCCAAACTTGAACTTGATCTTGAACCTGTCGTGTGACTGAAGGATAAATCCATCAGGAAATCTAACTCTATCACCCTGCTACACATGGTTCGTATATCCATGAATGAAGTGATTGCTGTCAAATAAAAATTTTTCTTAAGGGTCACCAAGGGTGACTGCTTTATGCCATGCCTGGGAGTACTCATTGCCTGTTTGATCATAGTCTATGGTTTGATGATATGATTTCGTTTTGGATTCAGATTTTTTTTAAGTTGTAAGGATTAGAAGAATGATTACCACTATGAGTTAAAATACACTCATCCACCAAAGACACAGTTAAGTGGGTTGTACTTGTACAATGTACATACTATAGGTGTGTTCAGAGCGTTACCAACGAAAAATTCATTTAATCCTCATTAGCGCTTCTTAACAACGACGTACGTCCACACGGAACTTACCAATGATACCCTTCCAAAGTTACCAGCGAGCGGCCTTCATCCGTCATTGGTAAATAGCGGAAGTAGCGTGCCGCTCGCGCTGACCTGACGGTTAATTGCTTGAAACCCCGGAAAACTCAACCCATTGTAAACAATGCCAAAATGGAATCCTCAAGCAGGAGTGTGTTTTTAAAAGCGATATTTTGGTTTCTTTTTTTCGTTATTACTCATCGACAGAGGATTTGGCAGTAATGCTGTTTATGCCGATGAATTCCCCCAACACCAATCACTGAGAAGCGATCCAGCCCCAAACATGACATCATCAAAAACAAAGGTCATGCATCATCAACGAAATGTGGTTCCTCGGTACAGAGACAGAGTTACGTGCAGTGGCCGGTTTACGGCACATTTTTTATCGCATTTGCTGTGATTTAATTCACGATTTTGCTCACGTAATACAAAGCATATAAAAGTTCTAATCTCGCACAAATAAAATTAATATGTACTAATTAGATGAATACCCGATCAAATAAATTTCTCTCTCAATAAAAAAAATGTTGGGATTTCTTTATAACAAACTAACGCATGTGTGTGCATAACCAACATGGGACCACGAGCCTGCCTGTCAACGGTCACACGTGATCGCGAAAAGGGAAATCCCTATTTGAGTTGTCTTCAACTCAAATTTTATCTGCACGGTGGGTTCCTTCTCAGATCTCTCTCGGACCAGTTTGGTTCCGTGTCGCTTGTTTTTGGGGCTGTACTACTAGTGATGCCATTACTCAGAATAAATTGGAAAAACAGTAAAAACGTACTACAGAACAAGGCACAAGACCGCTGTCTCAAAGTGATGAACACACGACTAAAATGGCGTTGTTTATACGGATAAGTTGACCGGGATGGTTGTTACGAGGGCACAATGAGGTCACCCCCTTAACATCGCCGTTTGTGAGTAGCACCTGTTCACACGGCACTACCAACGTCGACGCTCGACAAGTAGGCTCGCTACTTTAGATTTCTTAAAAGTTAAATCGTCGTTGTTAACTCGTTGTTAGCTTAACAATGATGTTGTTCAGACGGTCACTACTCACAAGCTTACCAATGACTGTGCTTACCAACGATCTTACCAACGACTTAACAACGATCGTCTGAACATGCCTATTGACATAAACTGACCTTGTGTGATCTGGGTATCATATATCATACCCAAAAACCAGAGGGTGTATGTTCTAAATACATTTGGTGAATGAAGGCTACTGAACTCTGCCAAGGGAATTGAGATTTTGCTAGCTCATAGTGTATGCCAAGACCTTGAGGTAATATCAAGGGTTAAGGGCAAGAAGGCTACATCTGCAATAGCTGCCATATGTCAATTATGTTCTTATTTAAGTGTCATACCTGCCAAATCTAACATGTGGCAGCTATTACAGATGGGGCTTTTTTGCCCTAAACCATTGATATTACAATTTCCAAGTTCATGCTCTAATGCATTGATTGGCAGTAGCACGAAGTACTTGATGATAAAAACATACATTCCAAACATTTTGGGTCACAGAACCTGATAAGCTCTCTGACATAACTATTAAAGCTAGATTTAAACATGAAAATATATTGCATTAAGGGATTAGCAGCGATTTGCTAATCCGAAACATCAAAAAAATCTTCAAAATTCATATTTTGATATTAGAGGGTCATATTTAGGTCATAGTTTCAGATCACTTCGAACACAGGCTAGAATGATGACTTTAATGATGCTTATCCCATTTTCGAGGAAAAAAAAAATAAAAAGTGCGAAAACCAGGGTGCCCCAACGAAAAATCCAAAATGGCCGCCAAATTTGCCAAAAATCATTTTTAACCATAACTTGATAAGCTTTTGTTTAATCACCTTCATTTTTGTGGCAATACCCATGTTTTGGCATGCAAGGAATCATTCTATGCAACTCCCATCTCACCACGACTTTTTGTTTTCTCGATATGGCAATTTTAGCTTAAAATTAGACTGCGAGGGCGCTTTCCCAAAAAGTACATATCGTATCAAAAGTTTTCAATTTTAACCAGTGGGCCATCATCAGAATTGTTGATTCATCATTTTTTTGAAGATTAGAGCTGTGTAACACTTGCCATTTTCCCGTGGCATCAATTTAAAATTTGACGAAAACACTCTCATTGGAATACACAGGGGTCAACAAACTTTCTTACGTGTGGGTTTCAATGGAGGGCATTTTTATGACAATAAAAAGCCTATAGTTGTAAAACCGCAAACACCACGCAAGTCAAATTTTCTGCAAGTGTTCACAATGAAACTCTCTTCAACTTTTTGAATGTTAAAATCAATATTATCAATCGGATACGCATTTATGGGAAAGCGCCCTCAGAGCTCAATTTTAAGCAAAAACGTCATTTCAGGAAAACGAAAGGCTATCGTGAGTTGAAAGTTGCATAGCATGATTCCTAATACCCCAAAACATGGGTATCGCCACCAAAATTAAGCAAATTGAGCAAAAAATAACGGAGTTATGGTCAAAAATCAAATTTTTGACAATTTGGCGGCCATTTTGGATTTTTCGATGGGGCACCCTGGTTTTCGCACTTTTTTCATTTTTATCCTCGAAAGTGTGATCAGGGTGATTAAAGTCATCAAATGAGCCTGTGTTTGAAGTGATCTGAAACATTGACCTTCTATAGCCCACCTCTATTGATATATTTGTTACTGGCATGGATATGCAAACATAAGTTTAAAAAATGCATTTCCACATTTGTTCAATTCTATCGCATTATCGCTGCTAATCCCTTTAAATGCACGATTTAGTCCTATGATGCACAAGACATTCAATTTACATGTGCAGGCCCAAACATGTTTGGCATGTGGGACTTTGAAAAAGTGGACATTTTTGGAAGAAAAAATTGTACTTTTGCAGTTTTTTTTTCATAAAAGTTGACCTAACCACCCTAAAAAAAATGGTCAACTTTTTGGCCTTTTGAACACCTTGTCACCAAAAAGTGGACACTTTGTCAATTTTTTTCTAAATTTTAGACCTTTTTATAACCAAAAAACAGCAAAAATTAGATATTTTGCCCCTTTTGTGGACACTACTGCAACCTCACCTTAGACCAAATAGTACATTTTTTTGGGTCTCCATTTTGTCCAAATCAAGAACCCCAATGAAATCCTACTCCGGTGTGTACATACTATGATCAAACCATGGATCCTGATCAAATATGTTTTTTTTTCCTTCTGGTTTGACATTCCTGGTTCTACACAGTAATATGCCCTCAAGTAAATTACACATCAATAGACACACAAACCTGGTAGGCAACAGTAATTAAGTGACATGGGCCTCAATTAAATTTACTCTTTTGTGACAAACTAATACCTTAGTAAGTAGGGCACAACCAGAATGCAATAAACTCTCTCCATAGCTTAGACTCAAATGATAGCAATCTGCCTATACATTGACTAAATGATACCCACTTCATACATGTATCAAAATTCCATGTCTGTGACACTGTGAATGACTGATTACGTATTGCCTATATTCCTACCAGCTGTAGGTATAAGACCTCATTTTCTTTTCTTGTAAATATTATAAAATGCAGTCACAGTATCCCTTCGATCCTCCTGGATCAATGAAGATGGTATGAGCAATGGTAATTCCTCTAACTTAAACCTAAAGCAGTTTGTGGACAGCCATCTAGCAAGCCCAAAGGCTGTTGGACCTGGATGAGGAAAAGCATGGGTCAAACTCAACAGACTCAGAACTGGCGTGGGTCGTACAAAGAACTTCACAAGACCGGAGTAGAACTTTCACCAAACTGGCGATTGGTGGAGCCACAAACCATTATCCACATCAATAGATCGACTGTGAGGTCTACAATTCCCCAAGATGATTCCAAGGCTGATCAACCTGGATGATGAAACTATCAGCTGGTTTAAATGGATCGTTCCACTGTGCGTTGGACTTGCACAGCAGAACAACAATTAAACTACATCAGGATAGGGGTCAAACTGCCCAAACATCTGGCCATTGCTCAACACTGCAGATTCAGTAGTTTTTGGTGTTTGTAGTTTCGCTTCTCTCAGTTGAAAGCGCAGAAATCCTCCACTATTTGCTAAAATTGAATCAATTTCATTTCTTACTTCTTGGAGATAGCTAGTTCAGTTCAGTTTATTGACATTATCATATTTTAATGAGGTGTAATAACATGGTATGCTCACTCACTCACAAGCAAGTGCAAGCAAACATTTCAAGGTCTTTGCCATATTCCAAGGTTATTCCAGAGCTTTTGCAAGCTTTCTTCCAAGTTTCCAACACTCAGCTAAGCATATAAAGGTAGGAAACATGATGAAAAACCTGTTCTTTTGACACTTACATTTTCTACACATTAGGGACTTTAGGGCGTGAAAAGTCGGATGTGTCCCGTAATCGCCCGCTTGTATTTTCATTGCTTTCGTTTGAGATACTGAAAATATTCTCCTAAAGGTTCATTATTTTGTATTTTCAACAAAGAAAATATAAAAGGTTTCTTACTTGGGATCACATCTGTGGAATGTGAGTTTAGTAGATTTAAAACAAAGAACCGTTGCAAAATCCTTTCTCAAAGTAGGGTGATGTTTTGACACAATGCTGTAGGTATTAGAGCATCTGGGTGGGGAAGGTTGATGAAATGGCTGTTACTGCAAAATTACAGATAATGAAAAATGAAAAATAGTTGCCTCATATTATTTGCAAAAAATGTTAAGGGAAACAAAACAATTGGACTTTCATTTGGCATTATATGCCATATGTGATGGGTGCACTTGTACTCAAAACAATTGATCCAAACCAAAAACAAACCTGTCTAGTATGTCAATGGAGATGATCCGGTTGTGCAAATGGTTTACTTACAGGGGTGGCATTGTGAAATTGCGTTCTGCTATAGTGTGAACTCAATGTAGCTACTTCATTACAAAGTCATGTTCCATCTTAATAGCGAACAACAGGGCCCGTAACCAAGATTCTTTAGGGGAGGGGCAGTTTTTTTAATAAAAGGGACTTCCCCAATAATTGGGCAAATTGGGTAAAAAAGGGTTTTAACCCAAAGTTTTAAACCTAGTTAACCTTTTTTAAACAACGCATAACCCCCCTAATTTTTGGCCTTTTTAGAGCTAGTATAGCTAGGTTTGGGGGCCTTTTGGAATTGGGGGGGCGGGGGAATCCTGCCCTACCACACCACTCAGATGCGCTTAAGGGCCCTCGCCGGTTGAACACACTACCCTCCAGACAAAAGGTGGTATTGTGACATTGGGCTTGTGTTAACTCATATGTAATTCATCAAAGATCATGTTCCATCTTATTGGGGACAAACTATAGGTCTGGAAAAACTTTTCCAAATCCCAATTCCAGTTGGTACATGAAAACCTCTGATTAATTTCCAACCTGTTACATCATATCAGCTTGTGGACGGACTGGGAAAAGTATCTTCTTGGAATGGAGGGCCTTCCTTCCTGTTTTAACACTTTAAAAAACAAAAATAAATAAAAATTGATAAAAGACGTTTCTTTTGCACAAATTTCTTGGTAATGATATACGATCATGCAAGCTCAATTCTTCCCGTGTCCCGATTGCTCCATCATCGACTTTCGCAAAACACAAATTGTGTAAAAGGCCAAGCGAAACCTCAGGTGTAGGAAGTGTGAAACTCAACTCCAAACTCGCTACAGAACACACAGGTTATTGATCATACAGCTACAGGAGGTTATTGATTTGCGTTCAAGAACGGAGCCCCCTGCAAAACACAGGTTTTCCCAGGAGTACACGGGTGATAGTTAGTTTTGCATTTGGTATATGGAAGGAGGGCAGAAATTGATTGGTAATGCTAGTGGTCTTATACCAAGTCTAATGAGAGCACAATCCATCAATCTGAAGGGCAAAGTCAGATAAAAACTATACCTTGCATGTGTAATTTGTAAGCCTATATGAACTATGATCCTAAACCAAAATCCCGTGCTCAAATACGGGTAAGTTTTTAAGGTACCATCATGGTGGGGATAGGTGCAGTAGGTCCTAATGAACCTTACCTTGCTGTCACAAATTGGGGAGGACTAAAAAATTATCTCAAGAGTGGAAAACTAGATGTTCCACACTGCATGAAATAAGGATATTTGATGCAGTGTGGTACTTTTCAAAATCATTTTAAAAACTCAAAGATAGAATCTGCACATTAAGCATTGCTCTGAAAAAATGATACGGCCAGCAGCGATCTGTTCTACTTCTGTGAGTATAAGATTCCATTTACATAAAACCCTTAATAATACTCTTGGTTTCTCCCCCTTTGGAAGCTTCACCACAACAGCACTTTAACCATTAATTGGAAGAGAAATTTTAATCATGAAGAAAATAACTTTTATTTATTCTGGCAGTAAGGTTTGCTCTCTTAAAGTGATGATGCCTTATACAATGACCTCAAGTAAATGAATACGTAAATATTTTAAAAATCAAAGCTGCACCTTATATCCCTTTTGGATGTAGCCGCCGAGAATGGAAATCAACACGCATTCCCCCATTTTCTCCTGTGGATGGCCCCAGGGTGCAAGTACATGAATCTTACAAAGTTTGTCTGCATCTTAATGATGTATTAGAGCGCACTGTAATTGCTCGTATCATACCCGTGTCACATGCGCAACTGAAAAAGAACTAATCACCAGATGCCTTTTACACCCTATGCAAGCAGTTTGACAGGGGTTGATTTACTATGGAGGGGTGAGGATACCACTTTTGATGAAATCTAACCCAAGCCTTTCATTTTCTTGATTGGATCAACATTTGTTGCCATTTTTACTTCAGAATGGCTAGGTCGATTCTCTGATTTCTGTTCCTCTAGAAACATTTAAAAATCCTTTTTTCCCTTGCGTTTAAGTTGGATGACCCATTTCAATTAATAAAATTTTAATCTTGATTGGAGACCTTGAGTCCAAACCCATCAGTAAAAATTTCGCACTGATATTCCAAATCTGCTTGAGTGAAAGCTAAAAATGTGATTCATAAGCCCCATAGAGTATGGTACTCTGTAAAATTAATATGGTGACCAAAAGGGAACATTTTTCCGTTGTTACATCCAAAACCACAGTCTGACTCCTTTTCCATTACAGGCAAACCAGGAAAATCGTATGCCCATTCAAATGACCCATGCAGAGAGCAGGATTCCAAATTGGTTTCAAAGAGCTCTTAATACAAATTGAATCCGAATTGAGTCCTGAATAAAACCCAGATGACAGCCCCATGGGGGTGAACCAGGGCCTCTTTCCCCCAAGGCAAAGCATTCTAACCATTGGACCATGGTGCACTATAGGTGTGGTGCGTACTGGTAGAAGGTTTGCATTGTTGTCCCCCAAAATCATGGTCAGGAAAACATAACCAGTTTCAATTATCTCATAGAGAAGTTAAGAATGAGTGAAGACAGGTATGATTTGGGAAAACGGTGGTATTATGGTACTCGTTACAACGATTCAAAATGGCGATACACGATTTTTGCCGGGTGAGCCACATAAATAATGACATCGCCTTGGTTTCAATTAATCAAAAGAGGTACTGTCCTAAAATAAAATTGATCATTAAAGGTCCATGGACGATCGATAATAGCCGGTCCCCAAGAAGCCCAGATTTTTACCGGAAGTGTCAAAATTTTGGTATTTCAAAAAAAAAAGCTGCCATTTTTCCTCATTTAACCATGTGAAATCTTAGGGGGGACCTACTAAATGATTGTTTTGGTTCGGAGGTATTGTTATGCAGCGAAAGTGTATCCATTTGGTGGACCAATATTAGTTTTCCACAGTACTCTATGGGCTCACAAAATACGTTCTGGCTGGTCACATCCAAAACGGATTGAAATATCGACGCGCAACTTTAAGATGGGGGTTTTTGGGTGATGAAGACCATTTATCAAGATGAAAACTTTATATACTTAAATCGGACCATCCCCCCTTTAATTTAAATTTAACCCTAACGAGTAAGACACTAAGTGTCTGTTTATTTATTAGGATTACGTATTTATTACGCTGATGTGGGTACATTACAAATTGCAATTTTCCTTTGTGACGATTGCAAGCATTCCCTAAATCTACACCACCAATACAAAAAATGGCAACATCCCAACCCTACAGGTTGAAGATCAACATCGGTACGCCCAACCTTATCCCTGACCTCTTCTAACTTAGACTACAGATCAACAAGCCAGAGGTTCTCAGGGGGCGGGGCGGGCTGGAGTTGAGTATAATGTACCCACATCAGGTAAGTATATACTAATCCTAATAAACAAAAGACACTTAGGTGTCTTTTATCGTTTATTAGGATTAAATACTTAGCTGATGTGGGTCATTACAAATTGCAAACCAGACGGGGCATCAGATCGGAGGGGTGAGTGCAGAACATCTGGAGGAAACGTTAATATACAAAAATAATTCCTCCCAAAATTAGATCTCTCAAGACTTCTTAGCTATCATGGAGTATCATAGTCAGTACTATGATAATTCCATGGTCTACTACAAAACTGCAAGGAAAGATGTCGTACAAATACCGAAATTAAAACGTTTTAGATATTTAAACTATACTCTCACCTTAAGACATCGGGAAAAGATGACGCCTGCGGGTCCCTCCTGCGAGACCGTCCACTTAGCTGCCACTCTTAGATTGACCTCTAGGACATCGACTGATCTAAACAAGCAGATCTACTGAATCACCTGGCCTACAGAACCCCCACTCTGGTAGAATTCTAACTAGGCTTACGAACCAACATTCAGAAGCATATCGATAATGGCTTACCAAATAAATGTGATAAGATCAACACCAAGCCCCTATGGGCAAATGAGACGCCTATACCTCTCTCAACAGTTTAGGTATACTAAGAAGAACAAAATCGGATGACGCCGGGGGAAAAAGAATAGAAGTTCAAGTTATGTCTAATCATGGACCAAGTTCTTCAATTTTATTCAGCATAATTGCCTATGATTACTGGGATACGAAAACCAGAACAGGGACTTGACAACTGGAACTTATGGATATAATTAAATACTAAAATTTAGCTCATAAATAAAAAAGCAAATTAGTTAAATTTTCCCGGGGGGGGCGAAAAAATAAACCAAAGCCAATTTCTATCGGCCGACATGGCTTCCCACTCGGATCACCCACGACCGACTGACTGAAAACAGGAGGTCCCGTTTTAATCGCAGATATCTTCATTTCTGCCCGACTCCCTAGTTCAAACGGACTTCGTTACGGGCTTTTTGAAACAAAAATGGATAGCCCCAGGCTGGCCAAATCCTAACTCGAGGGCGAACATCGTTAATCTCTTCGAACATGTCAAGAACAATTACGAGCACAAAAAAAAATGGGGGGAAATGCGAAGATTGAGGACGACGGCCCCCCTGTGAACCGATCTATCCTGGAAGATTCACCGCAACGGGAAAACAAACTACGCCGAATTCACATTGACAATAAACTTCTGATTCTTCTAAACGCTGAGCTGGAACGAAAACTTGTCTGCAATATACAAACCGAAACAATTGAAGAACAAACAGCCTAATATTTCCTCTTCAAACTACCGCCAACATGTCCAAAACCCTGTCCAAAACAAATTGCACATGTCTGTCCCCTTTTTTTTTGCACCTTGCCTACATCCAAACACTACCTTCCGGGTTGTCGTAACCAGATTCGAATACTGCCGAACACGTTAAATCCGCCTTTAGTGCGTATTACCAACACGGTCGTTAGCGAAAATAAGGTACGTTCCGAATATACCAAAATGGCTCCTTACCTTGAGCAGGCCATATGGTTGCTCACCAATGACAGCTTTGTGGTATTCTTCCACAAGGACCAACGCTATCCTAAACCACAAATGTATGCCATTAAACATGATCTAATATATAAGGAGTCTAAAGACATCCAGAAAACTTAAGCCTAATTATTTGAATTAACAGGTAAACTAAAAACGTGATAATTAGGCCTACATAGGCCTCATATTCATTGGTATTATGCGTAAAGCCGACAACCACAGATCGGTGTAGAAAAATTATAGTCCCGCCCCCCGGGCCCAGTCCTACTACAACGGTAAAAAAGGAGTGCCCTCAATTCAGATGAACTCTTCACCCACATAGTCATTCATTCAAGCTTTATTTCATCAGCATGTGTCTGGCTAATGGCGGCCCGGATATCTATCGTCTATAGCGGCTCCAACCCCGATTTTTCCAGCAGTGGAAATGCCGAGTGATCATCCCTGCACTGTAGGGCCCATACTGTCAGCTAACGTTATCTGGATAACTATAGTCGACACGTCTAATTCACGCCCCCTGACGTCCTCATGGGATAAACCGCTATGGGTGAAAATACCAAGGAAGCTCATGTAAGCAAACCTCTCATCGGCCTATATTCAGATATAGCCAATTAGGCCTATAGAACTTACTGCCCTATCCATAAGGGGTTTTGAAATCGTGTTTATCACTTCAGAGGACTTGAAATAAAGACCTTCACAACCATACAAATAACTCATAGTTTGAACAACCGAAGGGCGCACCTACCTTTCCAAATGTGCCGCCTCCTCTCCCACTGACCTCTGTACATGTCAGTGCTCTCTCCGTCATAGTGCAGCAAAATCCAAACACACAAACAAGTTGCAAATGGCGATGCATGACCCTGTCGACCTCCTGCTGGGTCGACAGGGCGCGGCGTGAATCCCCACATCCCAACAAAGCGCCCGTAACCGAAACCGGACGGTGTCAAACAGAACGAACAAGAGAACCAAACTCAAACTTATTTCGAATTCACTTCAAACTCCCTGGGAGAAGGGGGCATAGGCTGCCACTCTCTCCACGGTATCAATAGAGCGTCTAAGGAGACTGGCGTCCCGTCCTGGAGATAGTAATTTTACTTATGCAAAACCTGAAAAACAGCGTGCATGACCGAACAGGCCCTAGAACAAGGTGGAAATAAAATAGCGTACATGAGAGCAAAACCTGAAACCAGGCAAAATGGCCTGCTTGCTGGACTAATGCCTGGCTGCCGTGACATGACACAATTCATGTCCATCAGACGATGGTCAACCTTCTGGGAAGTGAACCGCCCGCAACATAACAGAGCCCCAAATCTATATACAAGCACTGACTTCCAAAGACCGTACGAACGTGGTAATGAATGAAAAATTATTTAAATATAGACTAGTCGGAACGCCGAAAGCGTTTTACCGTTAAAGGTCATTAATCAAGCGTCACGACGTCGCCTGTTTGAACTTCGCACTTTTGGGTACGAAATCGCGACTATCCCCGCGTAATCTATGAGGTCACTTAACTTCTTTAATCGATAATTAAAAGGGCAGGTTGGCCATTATAGACCCCACATCCTATATAGTGTAGGCCGCATCTACCCGACTCTATACCTCCGGATGGGGAGGCGGGAATCGCCCCCGGCTTCCAAGATACGATTAAACATCCCTTCACGTCAATTTTCAACGAACAAAATCTGAACAACCCTACTCTGGCCTCGACAGAGGGTGTCTAAATGGAATAAAGAATCAGAATGGTTAGTGTCATCATCGGAGATCCCCAGGATCTAGGAGTGATGCCCTAAATATCCATAAGACTGAGAATCTTCAACTATTATTATGTTAGAAACCTGGTGCCAAATTGACTGACTACTAATAGACCTAGACAAGCCCTCAAAATACCTGTGTCAGGACAAAAGGACCTGACTTACCAGGACAACACCAAACTTAAGCAGAGTCGTCTGACGACCAGAGAGCATGGAATAAAACTGGCTCTAAAGAGGGGACTGTTTTTACTACCAATCACAGAACCGCATAATTGACCTAAACGCCGTTACAGGAACGCATCCTGAGATCGAGGAGACAACCATCTCCCCATGTCTGGAATAATCTGAACTTATCATTCGAGTTATCAAGAACATAAAACCTAGATGGCAGTATATGGCTCCCTCAACACCGAGCCATTATGAAATAAGTGGGTCCTACAAACAGGATTGAGAGCATTAGATTAAGACTGAACACGTTGTATCTAATCTGTGACCCATATACCTGCGGGGCGCCCTCAACTACTACCAAGCTCTCTTTACCCTGAACATGATACCTCTATACTGCGAGGTACTACAACCGCCAGCATCGGGGCATATGGACCCCCCCCCCTCCTTTTTCACTCCCGGAACGGAGAGGCCAAAGAATCGAACTATTTCCTCATTCTGAAACTCCTTTACAGTCTTCAAAAGGAGAGTGGATGATCACTCCTCACAAAACCCCTTGTGAACAAAGACAGCCCCTCCGGTGACGTATCCCAGACCATGCTGACATCCACATAATTCCTCATGGCCCACTACCATTGTGGTAGGAGATGTAGCCATCCGGGCTCACCGTCCGGGAACATGGTGCACAATAGGGCCATCGCTTCAGTTTGACTCTTCACGTCAACCCTTAGTTTTCAACTTTATTCCGTTATCGTCTATGGAGCCCGACTATGATACCAACCTGCCGACAATGATTACTACTTTCACACCGGCTCTGATGATTTTGACAAAGTTCGATGAACAGAAGCCCCTGCACCACGAGGCTGGAGAGACTAGAGTGCCATTGTGGTGACAAGAAGACCAACGAATACTGAGAACGCCTTGCCCGAATAAAGGATCGATTGAGATTCAAAGGAATGCGACGCTCCCGAATCCACGGTCCGCTGCACAACCGCTCAATCCTCTCGTGCATGGGACGGCTACAACTATACAAAAAGGCCGATCATACTGCCGACACAAAGCTGTGGGACACGGACTAGCCAATAGAAATCATCAGCTCCTGTCTGAAAGAAAATCCATGTCTAGACAACGATATCGATTGGCAATTAACAGACAAAGGATCCAGGTCACCTTAACAAAGCGTCGATATCGCCACAACCTGTGGACAGCCTTCCAAACCATCAGCTTACATCACAGTGCACCTCTGGTATTCAAAATACGATTTCCGTTCAGCTTCACTCTATTTTCACCATAAAATAGTTCCCTAAAAAACAATATCTTTAACCTTTAAATAAAATAGCTTTCCACAAGCCAACGCTGAGATGAGCCAACGCTCAAGCGTGCAGCCGCGTCAGAATGCACGTGGAGGAGGATTCCAGTACAAGGTTCTCTCTCAACTCTTTGCCTTTCGCCCAGCCCCGGGGCGCGAGCGGGGAATGGACGAGCCTGGTTCACCCAGGGACGTCGCACTGAGGAACTCCTTACTGGGGCTGGGGCTACACTCGGGGAAGGAAAAGCTTACCCAATTCTTGACGAACGGCGACCTACTATCGCCCTATACAAAGTGCGATCAAATTTAGTTCCTCGACCAAAACTTAGACACTACTACAGAAGTTGAAATAAATTAATTGACTGGATTGAATGATCGATCGAATGACTGATGACTTGATAGGTACTGAAAAGTTATGATGGGAACTGTGAGAGAACGGCAAGACTGGTCCTCATGGAACCGCCAAAAAACCCAAAAACAAGGATTGTAATGATGAACAATAGCCCAAAAAATAAAATTGGGGCTAAACGCCTTATCCAAACAATAATTGAGAAAATCACTATCCAAAAACTCAGTGTATAAATAAATAAATAGAATAATACAACGGACACGCCCAAAATTGATTACAGAATAACCGAAAAAAACGCACTTTGAGAAATAATCGGTATTTATTTAAATTGAAATAACTATAAAATTTATTCTAGATCAGTATCGTAAGACTCCGTGATGGTGATACCAAAGCTGTACACGCGGCATCTGTATGTGTGAAAGAACAACAAAAGACAGCAAGCCGATCAGCATCAACCTTTATATGCCTAACATTACTATAATTAATATTAATCTAAAAACACAATAGATTACATATTGTGATAGACAATGTCAAAATCAACGGAAGTCGGATGTCGCAAAACCCGACACTGCGTATCAAAACACGATAGGGTGAAGAAGACATGGAACTTCCTCTAACAGCGAAAGCCGTCATTTCAAAATACGGCAAATAGGTCCAAATTTCACTCAACACCAGTGAGATTTAAAAGGAAACCTCACAAAAAAGATTGAAACATCCTAAAACGGGGAACCACTGCTGGAAACCTAGACAAATCAGCTAGTTTCCTGCCACAAAATATGACAAACCTACAGCAAAAAATATAACTTTACCGCCTTTTTGATCCCTAAAGAAGAAGAGGTCAGGATAAGGTTGGGCGTACCGATGTGGATCGGTACTGTAGGGTTGGGATGTTCCATTTTTGTATAGGGGTTTTTAGATTTAGGGAATGCTGCAATCGTCAAAAGGAAGATTGCATTTGTACTGTACCCCATCAGTCAGCGTAAGTATTAATCCGTAAATAAACATCTGTTTCATATGATCAGGATACTGTTGAGGTATGAAAATGGTAAGAAATTAAGAAATGCTCCTCATCCAAGTCCATGGACCTTTAGTATGGTGTGTGTTTCCTCATTACGGGTAAGCATGCATGTATGTTCTGTGTTGGTGTGTGTGGGTGTGTGGTGGTGTGTGTGTGTGTGTAGGCAGGCGCGTGTGTGTATGGATATAACATACCCGTGTGGGGACATTTCTATGCCTTGTGGCTTAGTTTTTTCATTGTGGGGAGTTGAAAGGGAATTAGAGCAGCGATAATGGAAAATCGAAAAATGTAAAATGGCATTTTTTAAACTTATAAATCGGGATAAATGTGTTTAAATTAATAATTGCTTTAAAATGTAGAAAAAAGACACCAAATAGTGAAAAAAATGGAAGTATTTGAAGAAATTTTTTCCTACAGTCTCCCTAAAAATATATACAGCAAATGTGTCTCAAAACTACACTAAAACAAAGCTGATTGTGAATTTAACACCATACAGAATAACAAATATAAATAATATTTGTGTTGAGTCAAACTGTACAGGTCATGCCGCACAATATCACTTAAAAATCTCGGATATTCACAGAGAAGGAGGCCTTTTTTGATCTCACGTCGGAATTTTGATACGCACGTATCCAAATTACAGAATCAATAAAAGTACTACTAGCCTTGCCTTAATACACTGATTTCATTCAACATTCAAGGCCTACCACTTGCAGGTTTATGTAGCACATCCATGTCAATAACAAAAATATCAAAATATGAATTTTGATGATTTTTTCGATTTTTTAGTTTTTTTGTTTTTTTTAATCCCTTTAACAAAAATTAAGTCCCCATAGCAATCATAGTATTAACCTTAGAGACAGCCCCCACCCCTAATTAACATATGGATGGATATGCATTATAACAGTATTGTAACTTATTCTGTTTAGACAATCCTGTCACCTAAACCAGTTTTAATACACTGGCTAAGAAAGTGTTTCTTTTAACATGTTGAATCAAACCGATGACATTATAGATTAGTGTTTTTAAAGATGTTAAATTAAATTGCGACATATTTCATTATCAATGTAGTTTGGCGGTTTAAAAAAAAAACCAAAATTACTCATACTCTAAGTTTATGCCGAGATAATCAATTGCTATCAAGCCATTTGTTAAAATAACAGGCTTTTCCGAGGTGACTTGGTTAACTTAGCTCTCAGTCGCAGAGTGCGACCACTCCAGCAAATTTGACCAAGTCACACACTCAAACCGTTATTTTAACGAATGCACTTTAGCTCATTAATTATCCTATACCATATCTATTGATTCTGATGTCTAGGATGAATCACTGAATGGGTGAATGAAAATGAGATTTGGCATTTTGGCAGCCTGAAATTAGCTAGCATGCGGACAACTCACCCAGTTTAATTTTTTTCGTAGAAATTAACATCTTGTCCACCTTAGAATGTATTAAACAGATCATTTAGAGGGCAGAGTATGATACTTTAATACAGCTGTATGACATACGCCCATTGGTTGTTCATCTTGTTCAAACATCAATCCACTTTGTGTGGGAGCAACCAGGTACCCCAGACTCGGCTGCAATGGCAACATATCCTAACAAATAGGAAAATTTCACCCTGGGGCATTATTAACCCTACCGCGGCCGGATGCAAAGAGCCAACGAAACGTGGTACCGTCGGAAAATGTTTCTCGTTGCATCTCGGCCAGCAACAACTATTTTTGAGTCCCGCCACATGACTCTCAATGGACCTCATTGCATCTGGGCCGTCTTACCGGAAAATGACGCGATTTCCCTCGTTGCAATTCTGGGCCTTCTTTACAACGGAAATGACGCGATGTTCCTCGTTGCAATCTGGGCCGTCTTCCCCGACAATGACGCGATGTTCCTCTTGCACCTGGGACTCATTCCCGTGAAATGATGCATTGCTTTTCACTGCATGTTCGGATGTTTTGCCCGCGAAGGCGCATGCTTTTCATCAGGGCGGGTGACATGTGTGCAATGCCCATAACACTTTCCGATTTCGATGGTGATAGGCTAGCGCCACCATTTTCGATAAGCTATTTTTTGAATTATGCATAAACGCATTTCATGACGTAAACGGAGCATGACGTAGTGTAATAGCGTCACGCACTACTATTGCGTAGCTATAGCGCCACTCACGACTGGCGAACTATAAGTACAATTTCTGCAGATCAGATGTGCAGTACGCATCCATTATTTAATTTATTTATTATCCCTGTTCTCCTTGCTTCGCACGCATGTTCCCCTCGTTTCCTCTGGGACGTCTTTCCGGAAAATGGCGCGATGGTTCTCGTTGCATCTGGCCGTCTTCCCGGGCACATGACGCGATTTCCTCGTTGCAATCTGGCCGCTTCCGGAAAATGACGCCGAGTTTCTTCGTTGCATCTGGGCCGTTAATGACTTTACGCTTCTTATTCCTGTGCCGTGAAAAACGGCCGAGATGCAATGACACGCAAAATTTGGCTCTCGTTGCATCTGGGCCGTTTAAAAATAAAAATCATGCCCCTCGTTGCCATTTGGGCCTTCGGTCGGCTAAACGACCCGGTCCGGGTTTAGGGTTAAGTTCCAGATTTGGCTTGGTACAAATAACAATTTTACAAGCATGCTGAAAAGACTTAAGTTTCCAATGAAATTGTCATGAGGGCAGGCTTCAACAAAACGTCCTGGTGGCCCTTTAAAATTAGAGTACTCCACACTCATACTCTATCTACTACCCTGCAGGCAGGGGATGCTTATTTCATTTGCCTCTTCTGCCAAGAAATCCATCACGAAACATTTATGGGGTTACAGCTTACAAACATTGACTTGTGTCAAACCTACTGTGACATACTGTAGACAGACACAAGAGGAAAATAACTGAATCATTTCCGCTCCTTGGAGCTCCCAATTCCAGAAGACCTCATCTGGACCATAAATTCATCTTTCTTGCAAGTCTCTGTAATTGGAAATGAACAGAAATCATCTCCACTATAACAGATTTGTGTCCAAATTCATTTAGATAGTGTGAATTGATTCTCTTTAAATCTTAATAACAGCACTTGCTCCAAGATCCTTCTCATTGCCAAGTTAAACAGCCACTCTTTGCAACCCACAACCCTGGATTTATTGTATACAACCTGTATAATCTGTGTACAAAAGCATGTTTTAATTTATGAAAAATTATGAGGATACCTTATTCCAATACAACACAAGGGAAAATGTAGAAAAAAGATAGGTTTAAGGTTGTGCCCACTAGAAAAAAACAATCGTCCTTTGACGCATTGTCGCCTGCTGTCTTGGTTAGTGATGATAGTTGACTTGATATTGATGTCGGAGTCATAAACACCTGAGGTGTTTTGCATGTTAACTCCCTAAACCAAGTTTGGTTCCATTGAACTTTCCCATGAGGTCAAAGTTACATTTTCAGCCTATTTTACAACTTTACCTCACATTACCGTTTTGACTTGGTAATGGTGACCTTTGACCTCATCAACATGCGGGATCCCATGTTGTCAACCTATGAGTCAAGTTTGGTTTAAATCCATCAAAGTATATGATATTACACTGCAGGAAGACTGACTTTTAAGAGAGTGAGAGCAATAGCTCCCCTACAGCTCTCTTAAGCACTTTTGGTAGGCGAGTGATTTAAAGCGCCCCTTGGGAATCTGCTTTATCCATGGTTAGCACTGGTATACGAAAGAAAAAGCTCCCCTTAAAGCTCCCCCTGATATGACCAGGGAGCTTTTAACGAGCACACCTTATTGTAAAAAGTCAGTCCTATTACAGGCCAAATGTTAACCCTTATACACAACAGAATCTTAGGGCATGGCGACACAAAAATGGTGAAATTAACTTGTATTCAATTTGAAAATAAGGATAAAATATTTTATTAATTTAGTCATTTCTAGCATTTTGGGAAATACTTGTAGCTAATTGTTTAGGATTTAAAAACATGCATATATATGGTGAGTATTTTTAAGAGCCAAAATAAATATTTTCCAGTTTTAAAGTGAATAAATCCATGGGGGGAATTCGCCAAGGGCAAAGTCAGTTGCTCGGGTACTTTAATTTTGCCATGATATACAACTTGAAAAAAAGTCCCCCCCCCACTCCCAGTCTTCCACACACCCATGCCTCGAAAAAGTGGGGGATTTGGGAAGCTCCTTACCAGGAAAGTTGGCCATTTGGAGGAAATGGCCTTGGGAGGGAAATTCATACATAAGCTATTGCCGGAAATCTGTGAGAAATGTAACCTTCTTCCCGGGAAATTTACCTTTTTTCAAGCCCTGCACACACATGAGTCAAGGTGTGTAGCCTAGTTCACAGCATGCTATAGACATTTCACACTGAGTTACTGAAGTTATCAAATCAATGGCATAACTAGAGCAACAAGATTCCTTGTGTATACTGTACACAAATATTGAACTGAAAAGTTGGTATTCTCAAAGGGAGTATAAACTTAGACCTGAGTTTAAACCAGGACTAGTCCTTCGTGAAGCACTATTTTTATTCCAACATTTGAAGTGTGATGTAATAGGTGAAATACAAATTCCTTAAAAAAGGAAAGGGCGATCAAGGGGAATATCCATGTAAAAGGTATGGGAAGGGATTAGTAAGACAACATGTTGTGGGGTTTTTGAAAGTTGACTTATGTGATTTTTTTTGGACACACTTAGCCGAGCATACGTGAACGTATATATTGAACAAAAGTGAATAGGGGCTTCAATCCCTCTTTTTCATATTTTTAAAGGAAAAAAAATGTCGACCAATCAAAAACATAACACCATCATCAGGGAAAAAATCAACGATTGACCACCCAGAATCACCAGCAGAACTAGAAGAAGTCAATTTCTGGATATGCATGGGTTGGAATGGCCACTTATGAGGAATTATACTGTAATTAAATTCCTTTCTCTGCATCAAAACTAGGGCCTGCCTGCCCACTAGAGGAACCTGACAATGCGCAAGGGAAATACATATCATAAACGTGTGTTACTCGCAGCAACTCTATGCATGCATATGGTAGACGCCTATTTCAGAAAAGGATTGTGACAAAAAAACTATAAGATCGGTATCGTTGATAGTAGAACTTTTTTTTTCCAATCTCAAACAGAGTTGGTCACTGGAAGACTAAGCAAAAAATTCAGGCCAAGCTGACTATACATACTGAAGATATAGACTTATAGATACAGATTAGATCGGGTTGATCGAGACCATGAACAGGGGTTTTCTTATTTCATCGCCTCTTACCAAGATTTGTTTTTTTCTATGAAACTTTGAAACTTGTTTTCCATGACATACAAGCACACCACAGAGATAACATTTTATTTCCCTTCTGGAAGTGGCATACACCTAAGCTTGAAACTTTGATGAGTGATAAAGTCTGCACCAGACAATAAAATATGATAAGAAACAGCAGCAGCAGAATGTTTCCTAGATCAGGCAGATCAAGAGAGAAGCTATTTCCAAGATGACAACACAGGACAAAAAATGAAAATCAACCACACCACTTCCAACTGCCTCCCCTAGGCCTCGTGCCATGTTAATTCCAAGGAGGGATAACCTATAGGGATCTCTACTTCATCCGGGTTACTTAATGCCATTGCTTAGCCTTTATCATCGGCCCTTGTTTCGCAGTATCACTTCACAACGCACAAACATGCGTGTACTTTATAGTAAACTCAGTAATGTCTAGTGAAAAACAAACTTTAGCCAAGTTTCACTGGGCAAAAGTCGAGTTGAATTCGATTGGAGTCGTTCATCGGTTTCACTTTCTCTCCTGAAGTGTAAACATCGCAGTCATAATTGATACGACTCAAAAAGTCGAATTCGTAAGTGCTTTTAGCAACTTACTTTTAAGGAATTTTGATAAGTGTCATGATTCCATTTTTTTGCAGTAGAAACAAAAAACGTAATCGTTTCATGTCTTATGGTCAAAACAAGTGACCGCCTAACGGCATTTCGGGCTTATCACCCAAGCAAGCAGTGTGCCCTTCTAAAAAACTGAGCATGAAGGTAGCCGGGGCATTCAAAGAATTCGGACTTCGGAGTTGTTGTCTTTGTTTTTGCTCTATTTTGCCGTTAGTTTTGATCATATTTAGGCATAATTTCACAGCACTAGCTAACACGGCGTCCAGAGAAACAAAAATTTAGCGTCCGACATGTTGGATATGTTGAAGATCGCGCGGAATCTTCGTTGAGAACGGAAGTCAAACTTCCCGATAAATGAGAGTGCCAACAGAAGTTAATATTTCTGAAAGCAAATTACGGATCGGCTATCCGTATAAACACCTATACTCGAATAATTTATGCAATCCTACGTCGTAATCAAAAATAATATCGAATTTTTCCAATTCGACCTTTTCCTAGTGTAAAACGTGCTTATTTGATTCGAGGCCCTTTGGCAGCCTTTATGACCATTTCTTTGGATCATTTTCGGCAAGTAAGTGAAAACAAAAATATGCATTCCAAAATGCCACCTGCATTTATTAACTTGTGGCTACACATTCAGTCTCCTGCGTATCACAGCTGCTTTGAAAGTCTCATTTATTTGCAAAATCAGAAAAAATAAAATATCAATGGCCAATACACTTTTGACAACTGTATAGATTATTAGCCACAACTTCATTCTTGTAAATTTCTGAGATTTAATTGCGGGCAATATGATTTTTCTTTAAAAAAATCTAGTAACACATCTCTATATGGACAAGGGGCATATAGAGGGCGCTATTCGTACAAATAATGACCAAGCAGGCAATACGGCAAGAATTCACGCAGTG
The DNA here is from genome assembly GCA_023653785.1 of Ophioderma brevispina. Taxonomy (NCBI): domain Eukaryota; kingdom Metazoa; phylum Echinodermata; class Ophiuroidea; order Amphilepidida; family Ophiodermatidae; genus Ophioderma; species Ophioderma brevispina. Next base: position 98,990 of record JAMKCH010027751.1, read on the forward strand.
GATCTTTCTGATTTTTTCATAGTATAGCTCTGATGTCCCTACTTATATCAGTTGTCAAAATGGTGTCACCATTGCTTAAAATTTGACCTCTAAAAATAAAGGAGCGATTTAACACGGGGTCAAACAGCTGTGCTCTCACTCAGGTAAAAATATGGTGCATTTAAAAGGGAAGTGGATGTTTAAAAATTTTACAGCGAGAAGTGAAGAATGGAGGACACAGCTAATTTGGAGCGAATATCTTCTATGCATCATATTAGGCTGGGCGATATAGAATGCATCAGTAGTAGCAAGGCATTCTAGCCCAATGGGTTTTTTGGACAAATTATGCAAGACCTCACAATGGACGAAAAGTATGGTCGAATCCATATAACTTAAACCTTTGGGACCTACAGACCTCTGGGGTGCAGAGGAGTGTGCACACACCGGGGTCTAAACAGGCGGTCCTCCAACCACAAGTGTCGCCTGGTTGAGCGATCACTTGCTTTTCGATGATAGGTGGAAAAGATGCTTGCCACTGGAGAATGGTGTATACAAAATTCTGAGTTTGAAGTAAATTAGGCTAGTGTTTAGCCAGCAGCATTTCAAAAAAGTGTAACTGAAATGTATGAAAAATACATCGCGCCATTGGACTGCTAGTGTCGTCTGCCCATCGCGGTTGTGAATGGGGTCAAAGTGGACATGAGGTCACCAAGGTTAATGGGTTCACAGAGGTCACAAAGGTCATCTTGGGGTCACTAAGGTCACTTGCGGGTCACACAAGGTCAACATGGGGTCCCAGGTACACAGGGGTCACAAGGTCGCCTATAGGGTCACAAAGGTCGCTAGGGTCACAAAGGTTCACATGGTTCACAGAGGTCACATGGTTCACAAAGGTCACAGGGATCACAAAGGTCACCGGGGTCACCAAGGTCACATATGGGTCACCAAGGTCACCATGGGGTCACAAGTCACATGGGATTACCAAAGGTCACTGGGATCAACAAAGGTCACATGGGGTCACCAAGGTCACATGGGGTCCCACGGTCCACATGGGTCACAAAGGTCGCATAGGTCACAAAGGTCACATGGGGTCACAAAGGTCCCAAGGTCAATGGGGTCACAAAGGTCACCTGGGGCCACAAAGGTCACTGGGGTCACCAAGGTCACATGGGGTCACTGAGGTTACATGGTGGTCACAAAGGTCGCATAGGTCACAAAGGTCAAATGGGGCACGAAGAGGTCCCAAAAAGGTCAACACAACCCCCCCCCCCCCCCCCCCCCCCCCCCCCCCCCCACCCCCCCCCCCCCCCCCCCCCCCCCCCCCCCCCCCCCCCCCCCCCCCCCCCCCCCCCCCCCCCCCCCCCCCCCCCCCCTCCCCCCCCCCCCTGTCCAAATGAGGGGATACCCCACCCGACGCAACCCACCCTGCCCCCTCCCTGACAAACCCACAGCAAGTTCACATGAGGTCACCAAGGTCGCATGGGTCACCAAGGTCACACACATCACGCAAGGTCACAAGAAGTCCACCAAAGGTCACGAAGTCACCCCGCCCCTCACCGACACACCCCACCCTTCCCCGAAGCACCCTACCCGACCCCACACCCGACCCAACCCAGATGCACAAACACCGACACACCTCCCAACGCACCCCACCTCGTCACTTACACCCCACCCTGACCCCTCCCACACCCCACCCCTCCCCAACACCCCACCCTTCCCCCTCCATATGATCACAAACAGTTGTATGGTTATCGTAGTTTGTCATGTACAAAGGAATTTTGCATAATCCGTGTACATTTTAACGATACCGCAATTATGCATATTTATTAAGCTCATGTGAATACCGAAGACGCAGATATCAGGAACTTTCAAATGGCAAAGTAGATGCGCACCATAAATGGGTTTTCGTGGCAGTGAAGGATTTTGCATATCCGTGTACCGTTTCAAAAATATCGCGATTACGCTGATTTTTGCATATCATATCCTAGGAGTGAACATGTAGAGTAAGATTGTCATTGTATTCATACCCCAAAATTTTCCCAACATCTAAGCAGGTCGAGAACTTTTTTTTTTTTTTTTTGTTTTTCCCTTTTTACCCGCTTTCTTCCACCAAGTTACATCATTATAACGCCTTATAACGGAAACTCTAGATAAAACTTTGCACACAATCCTGAGGGGAAAGGGTTGTCATTTTGACAGGCCAAATAAGCTAATTAATAAATTCATGAATATGCAAATACGCAGCCCAAAAGCTAACACATAATATTTTGGCATTCACTCTATAACCCTACCAAGTGTGAAGTAAATCGGATTAGCGTTTATCCAGCAGAGCATTTCAAAAAGGTTAAACCGAAATATCTGACAATATGCAAATTATAATTAAATTCATTGAATATGCAAATAATGCAGCAAAAGCTACACATAATAATTGCGGCACCTCACCCTATCATCCTATCAAGTTTGCAGTAAATCGTGGATAAACCGCGTTTAGCCTTCAGAGCATTTTTTAAAAAAGGTTACCGAGTCATACGGACGGACATACGGACGACGGACACACAGAATTTGGACTGTATGTGCCTCCATGAACTTTTTCAGGCCGCCACAAAACGGTAGAAAAGGGGAGGGGGTTGGAATAAGGTTCAAATGTGAAAAATGGCATATTTTTCCTAGGGCTATGCCCCCTGAACCCACCGAGGCCTTAAGCGGCCCCCTGAAACCTGGCCGTTATGGTTTGGATCTTCCCCAGGATCCGCACCTGGGGTGAGGGATCCTGGTTACGCTCACCACAACTAATTGGCTTCTCCGAAATGACTGCGAGTCGTTTGGAAGTCACTCAAAACCAATGACGTGTGTGATAACATGACTTCACAAGGCTTGAATTTACCACTAACCCAATGCCCATTTCTCTATCTTAAATGTGTTGGGGACGTTGTACAGTCAATGGTAAACACAAGAACTAGCCTAAGCTAGCCTTGCAGTTAGACACTATCAGTGATTTATCCAAAATTGTCAAAATATTTGAAATTTGCATGGACTAGCTTAAAAGTGAAGGATAAACCTGAAGAATTCTCATAAGATACTTTTCCAACTGAAGATTGACAGAAGTAAGAAACAGCAGTGTCAAAGATACAAATCTCCAATCATTTACTTCTGTAGGAATGTCCGTACAGACACTAAATGACTAATATACATCCTTTTTGTCCTACAAGGCGGTATATTGTTTGTGGACTTATCACAGATCACATAATACCAAACTTTCATCAGACTTGCACTTCCATAGACCCACAATCTACCACAAAATTTTGATTGTGGTATATTGTGGTATATGCTTAGTAGTGTGATTAATCATAACATAACCAAATTTTGGATAACTCATCATAATAACCACAATATACCCACAGTAATAAACCACAAGCTGCACCATAGGCCCACAATGTACAGGGCTGGCCAAGAGAATTGTGGGCCCAGGGGAACCTTGTGTTATAGGCCTACTGGTGCGGTCGGGTGCTGATGAACATGAATGTACCCACAACTTTATAAGTCAATGATAAGATCACATACCACAAACTACCACACAAAATATGTAGGTTCTATAACTATCATATACCACACATATACCACCATATTCCACCTTGTGTGGTATTTTGGTGGGTCTAGAGCCTTGTTAGGAATACTAGGTTGCTTTTGGTCCGGTTAGAGATATTAGACACCTAAACTGTTACCTACAATGAGATGATTTTTTCTTTGAACTTTCTGATTTAGCAATGACTGATAGTGCCTTTAAGTTTCTGAACCCTGTAAAGTTCAAGACCTGGTTGAAAAAGTTAAACACCAATGTTTCAGTCCCTCCAATTAAAATGAACAGAGCACTGCTTAATTAGTTGTGTCAGTCTGCATTACAAGGTACCTCTGGGAAAAATGTCAATGAAATGTGAACGATTTGGTTACGTAGGTTATCTCACGCTGTTTCTCCTCTACCACAGACAGATTCCGACAAAAAAAATCCTCCTTACACTCTAGTTGTGTAAATCTTAAGGATACCCAGAGGAAAAGCGGAGAATCTTATTAACATTGAGTTAGGACGGGTTCAAGACACCAAAATCTTACGTGTGAATGTGCGGTAGGTACCAGAAAGAGGGGCGCACGAATAAATATCCAGGGTTTAGGGCATTTTAGGGCAGGCATACTCAGTGTGATAGTTTCTTTCGTGAACCAGAGAACTTGAATCAGACTATATCACAGAATCAACTGCAGTACCATGCAATACCTGGAATTGTTTATCACCATGACTATAGACAAATTGTTCAAAATCAAGAATGGAAATCATCATAAGATGTGTCCTCAACAGCTTGTAACTTGAAGGCCGGAGGTCCCCAATCCATATAAATCCAATCTGATACGACCCATCATTAAAAATGAATTTTTAAGGCTCGTGCTGACTGAGGCAAATAAATCTCCTGGTCCTGATGCGATCTCTGACAGAATTCTCCATATAGTCTTAAAATTGTGTAGAGCTGACTGGGATCATTCCTTTGGTGGTTTGTTTATCCATGCCTTTCTAAGGGTGATGATCCATCTTGGAAGTTGGAAAATGTTGTTCCAGTTTAAAAGATTCCAACAATGCTTCCAGTTTCACTCATGTGCCATTGCATCTGGTAGTAAAGATATGGAGAAAATGGTGTCTAACTCAAGTTAACCATTTGAGAAAAAATTGATGTATTAGTGATAATCACTTGGGTTTCAGCACAAAGAATTCCATTGTGAACATGTTTGAAGTTCTTTCATATAATCGTGAAACTGGCTGATGGTGTGGATTGCAACCTTGTTGATAGTCTATTTTCTGACTTCAATCGCCTTGATAAAAACTGCTGCTTGCAGATTTGAGAACCCTTCTATTAGGGTTCAAAACTGTTTTATTTGGACGGAAGCAGGTTGTTTTCAAGGTGATTTTCTGATTGGACATCTGCCACTTCTGGAGTTTGTTAGGGTTCTGTGCTGAACTTAGGCCTACATATGATCAAATTAAAGGCAAAAGTAGAGAGAAAACGAAGACAACAACGCAGAAGTTCTCAGAATTCTTTGAAAGGACCACCGCTACCTTCATGCCTCAGTTGTTTAAAAGCACACTTGCATTGCTGGGTGATAGCCGGAAATGCGTAGAGGCGGGTCACTTGTTACGACCGACCAGTAGACATGAAATCGATTACGTGTTTAGTTTATACTGCAAAAAATTTGAATTCATGATGGACTTATTCGAATTCACTAAAAAGTAAGTTGCTAAAATAGCACTTACGAATGGGACTTTTAAAGTCGTATCGATTACGACTCCGCGCGTGTATTACTTTCAGGAGAAAGTGAAATCGTGACGACTCAATCGGATTCACTTCGACTTTTGGCCAGTGTTAAAAACGGGTCTCTATACAGACTCCTACATGAATGACCAATCAAACAAAGATGTTTAGACAAACTTATGCTTGTGCTTAGCTTTGCTTGGTCGTTCAAAACATACGTAGATGGAGGACCCTGCATGCTACAAAAGGGGCCTTTAAAAAGTTTGACCTGTCAGGAAGAGTGCGTTGCCCTTTGATGTATATTGCAATCGGATAATACGATCGAGTTTTGAAATATCCGTCCGACTGTCCAATTTTTCGACAATTCAAACACATCAACAATCGATAACAGCTATTCTCTTTATACTCCTCATTCCAAATATTTAGCCCATATTTTTCTGATAGGAATAGGTTGAATACCTCACCAAAATTTGTTTAAATGAGAATTAAAAATAAAGTTTGCACTTAAACCATGTGTTACTAACAGTTCCAGACTGGACATTTATGCAACACAAAAAGTCCTTGTCAAAGTAAACCATATTTGCTTGTGCAATAAATATCATTTTTACATCTCTCATATTTCATGGCCCAAGTGAGGATAAACTAATAATTTCATGCTTTGAGAGGTTTATGCAAGTTACCAAACTTGACCTTTAGGCATTAGGTTCCAATTAAGTGTCATAATTCCTATGGGTTTACAAGCACTGATTGACATAGGAAAAATATACACAGGTCCATACACGTTGGCTCAATTATGAGAAAATAATAGGTTCCGACATCCATATCTACACCGTTTTATCTCAGATAAGAATAAATCAAGATATGCTGGAATTTCTAACTTATTGGGAGTCTTTTCATAGCTAATCCAGACTAATGGTATGCAGTCATAGATAGTCATCTTTGATTACACCTAGGGTTCAAATTCTCTAATTTCCTGCATTTCTCTTGCAACAAACTTGATGAGGATATTCTAACTATCAAATGTAGTAAATGACAAGGGAGGGAAATAACCAGTGCTGTCTGGAGCACCATGATGCCCCATGCACTAAAGATTGACTTTTTGAAACAAGCCTCAATAACATAACATAAATGTCTGCATCAAAGCACATGACATTAGGCCTGCTAAAATTCATTTGACATGTTTTACATCAACAGATGTAATTCTTCAAAAATTCTACAATTATCAAGTTACCATTTTAATTTGATAACATAATGGGGGAATTGTACAAAAAATAGCCAGTTTTAGGTTTCAGGGGGTTATTGTCACTGAACTTATTCAAAATTAATAGAGGGACAAACTATAAATAAGGCTCAAAAAATTTTACTAGAGAAACATAACAGATGGTAAAGTACTTGCATCATTTCAGTATGGCCGCACTTTGGACCCTTTTTTTACTCTTTGATATAAAAATTACCAGGTCTCAGGGGTCAAAGAGGAGTAAATGTACGGTTTATATTATTTTCTCATAAGCTCCACTGTGGCAGCCAAGTTAGGTGTCAATTAGTATCACTCAAGAACACTCACAAATGGTTAACTTTTGGTCACAATGGACACTCACACTGGATTAATAAAAGCATATCCTTTATGACTTGTCAAGTTCAATTCCCGGCACTGGGGGTCCCGGACATAGAAGGGTATATGCCGGGCCTAGCCGGGCATGCTACAAAAGTATTGCCCCGGCAAGCGGAGTTAGCTGGGACTGGGCCGGGATGTCACGTTAAGTTGTCCCCGCCTGCGGGACAATCATTGAGGATAGCTGGAGACTTAAGCCGGGAGGACAAAACGGGGACTTTAACGCATGTGTCACACCTTATAAAACCAGGCTATCAACGAGCAGTATCGCCCGTCATATCTGTAGTATATCACCATTTTATATAGCTACCATTGCAGTCCGATCTCTTCCATGTCGTGAAAAGCAAGCTATACAAGTAGCACAAACGCACATTGTCGCACGGTCGAGATATCAACTAATCCGAGGATCGATGTTTTCAACGTAAAATCGCCAGAAAAACATCAAAAATCAACAAGAAAATGTTTAAAAAAATTAATATCAACTGAATCACAAGAAATTACTAGAAGTTTGTCTGATTCATTTAATTCATAAAATCACCGTAGGTAGTGAAAGCTACTTGATATTTCTTGCTAAATGCCAGGAATATTGTCATTTCATTGCATGAAATGCGGGCATTTTAATATGAAAATGAAAATATTGAATCGCTATGGAAATAAATAAATGCTCATGAAATACATTCTGATAGCTCAAAATACTTCTCGAACTGCCGCATGTTCCGATATAAATCAAAATTAAATGTAATCGCGATTTCCGAACTTGTTTTTGGCAGTGTTATTCCCATTCAAATTTTCCATTTTATCGGGATCATTGCAAGTTTTTTGAACCGCCGCGCCGTTCAGCCAAGAGTACAGCCTGTCCAGGCTCCTGCGTAATGTCAGCTCAATTTCCCGAAAGGCGCGCCGAGCTGAGGTCCCCGGCCCTGGGGTCTAACATTTAGAGAACAGGGGGAAATTGAAGATTGCTCAATGAATCTAAAAAGTATAACAAATCTATTTTAATTGCACATAAATTTCCTTTTTTTATTTGGAAATGTGAAGAAAGATTTAAGTAAAATTGTAACCATTTAATATTGATAGTGGGTTTTGGTTGGCTTGGGCAATAAGATCTTGGAATGGTTAACTTTTTTGTTCAAGCGAAACACAATGTTTTCAAATCAAATATTTACTAAGTTACGTGTCTTTTAATTTGAAAAATTTACCCAAACTACTGTTTTTCTCATAATTTGGTACCAGTAGTATTACAACTTTTAATGAAAATAAATAAACTTTCCCTTTTTTCCAGGCCCCTATAAATATAACTTGTCCAGATTATATCATTTAGTGGTCGGATATCGCCGTGGATAATGTGGATTTTTTTAACAAACCAACTAAATGAGGTTTGTTTCTTAAACATAACTTCCGATGTGGTGAAATTTCGGCTCGGTTCTGACACTCCGGCGATCCAAAATGTAGTATGATTTTATATAGCTAGACCTGTTGTCGCATAGCCGGGACTGAGCCGGAACTGTACAGAGTTTTAAAGCAGTCCCCGCCCCCATTGGCCGAGAATATGTATACGGGGATTGTCACACTGAAGCCCGGCTAGTAGGGGCCGGGACATAGCGGAGGATGTACAAAAAATGTAAGCCCGCCTACCCGGGATTTCGTGCTACTTTAGCGGGGACAAATGCGGGGGTGTCACGACAGCAAAATTTACATTCCCGGTTAAGTCCCCACTAGTCCCGGGACCCCCAGGGCCAGGATTGAAATTGACAAGTGCATTATACATGCCTTCTTGCTTAGTAGGCAAAATAAGAACTCCTGGCTGCACCATGTCCTGTTAATGCAAAACATCGCTAGGTGAAAATTAAAAACACTGTGATTGTCCGAAACTAGTTTTATTCCATGTATAGGAGGTGCCAGACTGTGTTTTTCATTTTCTGACTAGCGCCGTGTCTGACTCGGAATAGTACCACTGAGTTACGTGTCGAACTAGCGCTGTATCAGACTTGCCCCATGTACCCAAACTCCCAACTAGACGGACTATTGGGGACAATATATTGCCCTGCCCCTCCCACTTCTCCTCACAGACTGACATACTTAGGCCTTGAAAATGACTTCACCCTTACTAAGTAACAATTCAGCACTAGTTTGAATATCAATCCAGTCACCGCATTTCCTACACATAAGGTATGAGTTTACAGTGTGGCTAGAAGTATCTGTCAGCGCGTACAGCTTAAAACTACTGTTTCAATATCATGTGAATTTTTATTAAATACAAGACTGTACACCAAAAAAAATAAATAAGGTGCTAGTCAAATGAGTATCTTGTCTACAAAATTATGGAAATTCATAATTGCATCAGCACACAACAGACTGCCAATATTACTTGAGGAAATAGGCCTATAAGGTCTAGCTGATTTAAAAACAATTGCAGTTTTATTATACAATGAAAATATAAAGGAACACTTTTGGGGGTCAAATTACAAAGAAGATTCAATTGTGTTAAAAGGTTAAAAGCATTTTTGTCACATCAGCAGATTTTTAAAATTTGTTTTAAATGGCTGTTGGGTAATAAACGTTTCAAGATCAAACTGGGGCTAAAGAGTTTCTTACATCCCAGTGTTCCAATTCTTTTTAAAATGGTGCCAATTCTTTATTTTGTTGTACATGTATAGATCCCTAACTACCAAATGCCAATAGGTAGTTTGGGGGTTCACAGATTAGAAACAAGACTACATTTGATATTGCAGCCATTTCAGTAGTCTTGTGAGCAATTTTTTTATGAAACTTGAAGGGGTAGTAAACTATAGTTAGAACTTTCAAAGAGTGAAACAGTGCCATGAATCAGCCTAACAAATAGGTCATGATCAATGAGCATGGATGCACTCAATAGTCTGCAAATAAGTCACAATGATTTTTGAGAGTTAAAAGTTTTAGAGAGTTAAAATCTGTTTTACAAGTCATGCATGCACTTTATTATGCATGCATGAACCTCTGCGGTTGTTTATGTCCACCCTAGGTCCAATTGCACAAGTACAAGTTGATCTAGAGGATAACCACTTTAGTTATAAAGTAAAAACTTTACAAATGAAAAATGTAATTATTGGAGTTTAAAAAGTATTATAATTAAGTTAGTAGCTGAATTAAAGTACCTACAAATGGCTATCAGTTGATTATTTGCTCAGTGCTAACTGCTAATGGATTCTACAATGTAGAATGTTTCTGGCAAATCCATCTACAGCATCCTCTAGAAGGTTGGTCTAAAATGGTAAGTGCCAAATTGTGACTGAACCCTCTAACTCAATCTGCTTTTTGGTTTGTCCTCTAAATATCTCAAAATATCCAAGCCTACTACTACACAAATTTCACAGTGTTATAAACATAATACATAACACTAAAAGTATATGGCAAACCTCTCTACAGATTTCCTAACAAGACAAAAGATGAATGAATGCAAAATCCAAGGCAAAATCATGACCAATATCCAGGTTCTATACTTTGTCTGGCCAGAAGGAATGTCAGCACTTTTATGCAGCCATTTTGTAAGTGTATTGCGCATGCTCAGTTTCTGCACTTGTGATCACTGCTGCGACTTACTGCAATGTGCATGTTTGACACTGCATGGAAAGCTGTGACATCACTTCTTACTTCTTGCCAGACGAAAGGCAACCCTACTTCCTTAAACATTTCAGATAGCCTAAGCCTACAATGTACTACAAAAAATACTGCAAACTTGCATCATCCACTGGCAAGAGGGGCAGTCTGGAACATGAGCTCAGATGACCTTTGACCTTGTTTCATGACCTTTGACTCAATCCACATTTGAAGGAACCCCCTATTGCATCTTAACCCCAGTCTTGGTTTAAATTCATACTTAAATTTATTCCTTTCCGAAAGAGACATGAAAAAACGAAAACCTAACCAAGATGCATCTGGAACATGACTCTCAGAGACCCTTTACTAGGTCCACACCTTGAGATCATTCACATTTGAAGGCACCCTATTGCACCTTAACCCCAAGTCCCTTTTTAAATCAGATTTAAAACTTCCGAAAGAGATTGAAAAACTGAAAACCTAACCAAAACCTAAACCCCACTGAACACACACACATCACACATACACATACATACATACATACATACATACAAACAACAAAACATGACTCTCATATATCTTTAACCTTGGTCTATGGCCTTTGATAATCATCCAAATATGAAGGAACCCCTACTGCACCTGAACCCAAGTCTGGTTTAAATAGACTTAAAAACTTTTTGAAGGAACCTGAAAAACGACATAGTGCGATCCGTCAATCCCCTGGCTTTTCACCCATGGGGATAACACAGGGGAGAAACAACCATAAAAGCAAAACTTCACATGTTAGTCCACAATGACATAATGGCAAGACTGTGATATTTCGCAAATCTTTCTATGGCTTCCTGTGCGAGTCGTCTACTACAAGACGGACATAGCGCCAAATCTCGGCTGATTTGCGGGTGACATCTGCTCGGCAATACTTGCTCTTGTCCATGTATACCTCCTCCTCGGGGCAGAAACACTTTCATCATAACGGGTCCGGAAAAATACAAATGACAACAACATAGGTTCTTTTTAGAAGACTTCCTACTAACCGGATTTATCAGTTGGGAACAAACCCCACTGGTCAATGATATGATCTTGGAATAGAAACCTTGGATTCCGTGAACACAAGCTAACATTTTGATATAACCTCAATAAAATCCGGCCTGTGGAAAATTTGTGTCTTTTAAGTCTTTAATGATGATTCACTCTCTACTTTCCTGGATTGACTAAAATAGCCCCATTGCATTGCATGAATTTTAGAAATTTGTGTTCTAAAGATGTGCAATTCTAAGATAACTTTCCTTACATTTTTAGTCAGAGGGTGTGTTGAATCAATCCTCACCATGATGCATTGCAAAATGCCTGTACTGCATCTGTACGAAACACATGTCGGACTTAGGATGAAAAGTGTCCCCAAAATTTCAAGCAAACAGACATTTCATGATCATGCGAAAAATTTCCATAAGTACTAAACGCTTTGTAGGACTAAAATGATCATAAAAAAAAAAGGACAGTGTTTTTAATGTGTTTAGAATGATTTTTGTGGGAACACATTACCTATTGAGGTGAAATTTCCCAAAACTGGTGCATTGTTGGGATTGACTCAATAACACCCTCTGGATTTTAGTCAAAATCTGACCAGATAGATTCCAACATCCAAAACATACTACAATGCTTTACAATGAGTACTCCCTCTCCTTTTGTGTTTCAATACTAAATAAGGGGGGTGTAAGATCTTTCACAAAGTCCATTCAGTTGGCACTAGATAATGAGATTAGCACCGTTAATCATCACGTTATGGGAAAACAGTGTTGGTGGTGTAGAGCTTAGTTTCACTGGCTGGCAGGTTACTGACAGAGGAGATCACAAGAGGTTTTGTCCTCCTTCTCCCCCCACCTTTCGCCCTCCACGGCCTTAAATCCTTGACATACTGTCATCACTAAGACGAACACACCTTTATAAAGTACTTTAAGTTAGCACTGGAGTAGACTGGTCACTGGTATTACACATGCATTGATTATATATTGTACTTTGCTCCAACTAGGAAAATCTCTTACAAAATGTATAGACTATTAGGGACACAAAAACCAAAATTATTTATATCGGAAATGTGCACATGAAATCAAAAGTGTAATCACTTGTTGTTAGCATGCTGTAGTTAAGATGTTTCCATTGTACTTTGTAGATACATGTACAGTGTGCCTCTTGGGTGCTTTCGGGGCGCACGGCCCCCGGGGTTTCATGCTAAAACGTCCAAAATCAGCCCTTTTTCGGCTATTAAGGTCCTTCCGTCTCCCAGGGTTTTCCTCAAAAAGCCACCTGTCTAGATACGCCAGTGTTGTAGGTCCAATAGCAGTAAACAAGTCATTGGAAGTAATGTGAATTTTTTTCTTCACTATGCCACAATGCCAATGACATTGGCGGACAATCATGAAAATTGGCTTTTATAAGAAATAGCAATAGTGAAATTTTAACATGCCCCTTTAACTCTTAAAATCAAGGCCGGTATTCACAAAATCGGGTTAACTTTAACCCCAGTGTTAATTTTAACCCTGGGTTAAATATCCCATAGAGAATAACAAATTTACCCCTAGATTGTGGGTTAAACCCTGTTTAAACCCTGGGTTAAAGTTAACCCGCTTTTTTGAATACCAACCATTGTGTGAACTTTTAAAGGCTACTTGTAATTAATATTTCCTTTACACTCTCTGCTTGCATGTACATAATATAAAATTCATTATGGATATGGCAAATAAGACAAGGACTGTGAGTGAGTATATGAGCACAACGACAATGTCAGTTCAATGATCTTTTTCTCTCCTTTTATTCTTCCTCAGTCAACTGTGTTAATACCCGATACGTGACCCTTACGGTGCTTGTTCCGATTTATGTGTATTGTGTTCTCTACTTGATATGAGAGCCTGGCACTTGCACATACACCCCATCAAGTACCATGGGAACAAACTTGCGGGTTTGATGGTAGACGCAATAATGCACATGCAAGCCCTATTCAATACTATTCTAATATTGAATTGTTAAACCTTATTCAGTTTTTTGTTTATATCTTTGGAATGAAATAGATTTGAGGAACCAAATTTTCAGACTAAAAAAAAAAGACAATGAGAAAAATACTGCCTTTTCATCTGATCTCAAAAAGATACTACTTCCGGGTAAATCGGGCGGGGGCCAAAGACGATCGGAACATGCACCTTTAACGGTGATGTTGAACAAGCTGTTTTGTAATTAATCTTTTCCTTTACCTTTTGATTACTGTACATAATAACATTCATTATGGCAAATAAGACAAGGACTGAGTGATTACATGAGCAACAACACCATGACAGTTCAATGATCTTTTCTCCCCTTTTATGTTTTCCTTTATAGACTATACTTCCCTCCGGCAAATCTGTTAATACCCTAAGTGATCCCTTAAGTATTTAAAATTAAACATTCTGGTGTTTTGCCCAAAAAAAAATCAATTTAACTTACAAAATATCAAAGATTCAGATTGTTTGGAAAAAGTTAGTCAGATGCAGGATTTAATTTCCTATGTGATGAGAGTAAATTTGCCCAAAATGGCAGGTCATCATTCCCCTTAGGGCTTGACTCCGCAGATTTAAGAATATTTTTGTATTAATTAAAAATAGTCAACTAGACTAAAGTAGTCACCTAAAATGGTCTATTCCCCAAGTTTGAGATGAATCAGATTTTTCAATTTGATGCATAAACATTTTAACGTATAGTATAACACTACCATAAGACACGGTATTTAACCAAAATCCAGATGCCTGGAATGTATAACAATGTTGGGATTTCTATTGAAGGACATTGATTTGCCCTATTTAGATATTTCAACACAGTGATTGTATGTGGACAAGATTTAGCAAAATCATGATTTGTTAGAAAATTGAAGGCGCCTCATCAGGAAATCTTCAGCCTTTAAAGTCATTATCCTGATTATTGGTTGTGCACTATGGCATAGTCTTATATTTAGCATAAGGGGATGACACCCATTTAGTTATATGAAGTTTTTCATTCTTGACAGAATAGGCTTCACTCCAAAACCTCATCTGTAAAATTTTGCGCCAATCTTTCAACCCGTGTTAATGCGAGAGCTAAAAAAATGATTTTTGTTAATCCCTCATTGAGTACTGTACAAATTAAGATTGGTAGACCCCAAGAGCATATATTCGCTCATAACACCAAACCAAAATCCTTTAGCCCATTTTACGGGGTAAATGAGAAAAAATAATAAGCTTTATTCGGATATCAAATTTTGATCACTTGCCAGTAAAATCTGGGTTTTTTGAACATTCTGTGAAGTCACTGTTATAACATAAAACAGTAAACTTGACAATAAGCTCCCACTTTAGTTTACTGAAAATTTACATCATTCATGAAAAAACTACACCTGCATGAAATTCATGTGTTTCTGCCATTGAGTGTGTGAATGGGGACAAGGTCATATGAGTCCCCCAAGGTCACATGGAAGGTCACCCAACATTGTGGGACATACCCAAGGACCGGTTGTGTAATACTAACCAGTGTCTGGAAAATGTACGCATTTAGGCATATAGAGGAAACCAGTGTGCCACTTAGGTTTAGGGCAGAGGGTGTTTTAATCATCCCATGATGCATAGCAATGTGCCTATTGTAATGTACAAACAAAACATGTCAGTACTTAGGGATAACAAAGTTGTTCCAAAGTTTAAGACCACAAGACATTTTCATATCATGCAAAAAAACACTATAGTACTAACGCTTAAGCTAAAATTGAGCGTTAAAGTCAGGTTTTATGTGTTAAGAATAGGATTTTTATGTGATCACATGGGGACCTATTGAGGTGAAAATTTCCCAAAACCTTGTGCATTGTGGGATGACTCAAAAAACACCCTAGGGTTTGGGTGAACATTTTTACACAGACCTTACCTAAAGGACCACAACACCAAAGCAAATCTATGTGCCATTTGCTTAGCAGATGACACAAAAAGTTCCTCTTCCTGGAAGTCAAGTATCAAGCCCAAAGTTATCAAGAATTTTCTCAGGGATGCAAAACAGGAACCTTCCATATTAAACATTTCACTCTTTAAACTCTGCATGAAGAGGATTATTATCTCTCTGTTGGATACTGTTTACATTCTTACAGACAAGACTTTAAAAACCAAGTGTTAAATGGTACCAAAATATTGTGCACAACTGTTTACCAGTCCCTACCCCTGTATTTTCCGTGTAGCTATTGAACCATGCAGTTGGGAGAGAAAGAGTGCAAGTTCACGGAATATCAATTCCGGTGGTTTGAGTTCATTGACCCGAACATCCTCTTCACTAAAAATCACACAACCAGAAAATTGTACCAGGCACTGTCAAATGTTATTTAAAAGCATTCCATACGAGGGATCGGGTATTTCATGGTACCTTTGGGCAAACAATTCTTTAACACCAATTTTACAATTTTGCAACAAATAAAGGGATTAGCCGTTGACTGCTATTCCAAAACATCGAAAAAATCATCAAATTCATAATTTTTTGTATTTTGTTTAGTTTGTTTGTTTGTTTGGTGGTTGGTTTGAAATCTGCCTATTAAAGACAAGGCAGCACTTTTATTCTGCTTCTGTAATTTTCTATTGGCTTCGTCTCCAACTCCAACCGATTTCAGGATCAAAAGCCTTTCCCGGTGATATTCCAGATTTTTAACATGATATTGTGCACCATGATCAATACATTTTGACCTCAAACACAAACATTGTTGATCTTTGTTTATTCTGTACTGGTATAAACCACAATCCCTGTTTGTGTAGATTTGAGATGCCATTGCTGTATGTCTATTTGAGGGAACGTTCATTTTTTTCACTGTTTGGTGGTTTGTTTCTACATTAAAGGTGCATTTTGGTATTCTACCCCTTCTGTTATTGTATATATGATTTCCCTAGATATCCGGAGAAAAGCTTACTTCCCCACACATTTCGTTGATTCTGATCTTGCACTTTGGTGTTATGCAAGCAATGTCATATCACGTCCCATAGACAGTACAGGAAATTTCTGACCGTTTCGGACAGAAAATACAAAAGCGCGAATTCTTGCAGAGACCTTGAATTTTGCACGTCCACTTGGGGCACACATACTATACTTAGCCCGACGGTTCAGATGATATAAAAATCTCACTTTTCTGAGATAACGCAGTTATCTGAAGATTGTACACAATATCCCCCTGATTATAAGTTTAAAAAATGTTTTCCACATTTGTCGATTCTCGCGGAGTCGCATTCTTGCACACCCACGGTAATCCCTTTAATTACTATCATCAGTGTCCTTGACAAAAGATCAACAGATGGAAAGATATGTTTGAATGTAACATATTGTTTTTGCAATTTAAGCACACTGGGGCATGAACTTTTTCAAAAAAGACAGTGTTTGTTTTATCAGGTGGGTGACCCGATCTTGATCAAATTTTCACATATGTTTATAGCTTCACCTGGAAGCATATCACCAAAACATCCGATTACAATTGTTTTAGTAAGATAGTAGAAGCAAAAATATGAACTAAATTGGCCCTAAACATGTTTGTGAGGGCGGGTGGAGATAAATGTGGTGTATCACACTTGTGAGACGTTTTTGTTCATAATCAAAGAAACATCTTCTGGGCCTAAAATTTTCACTGGGGTAATGAGAAAAATATGAACTTTTATTCCATGCAGAATGGGGCAAGATATCAAACCTATTGTGCATTTTGGGTGAAAAGGTACCAAATTTGGCACAGATGTGCATTTGCTATTAGCTAGATAAATCTGGTCTAGGAGCCAAATTAATTTCCTTCCAAGATGGCCGCCAAAATTCAAAATGGGCCGCCCCTGTTCAAATGTCATTTTTTTTACGTGCTTTCTATGTTTATTAATGATCCAAATTACCAATTATGTGTTTCGGGCCATTTTAGAACAATATACCCTGATTGACCTCCATTGGTAATTACATTGTTGTCATTACAAAATTAGATCACAAAATGGCAGAAAATCAAAATGGCGCCAAGTTTGAGCATATCATTTTAGTTTCAAGAAATATGTTTTTCTTGATCTTTTTAATGATTCCCTAAGGTTTTTATTGAACAATGTGGCATTCAAGATAGATTCACATCCACTTAAGAATACAACCAAATAAGACTTTAAGACTTTAATCCCAAATGGCGGCGAAAATCCCAAATGCGCTAATTTGTCACTTAAAGCTTATCCTTTGATTAGCAGAATGAATGTTTTTGTTAATCTTGATATAACTCCCTCAAGGAAGGAAATTCACATCAACATGAAACCAATTAAGGTATGTTGTTAAATTGCTTCTTTTGCATTATATTTGCTTCAAATGGCTGGCCAACCTTGAATGGCCACTACTTTTATAAGTATATTTACGTGCCTGTATGATTCTTCCGTACACTTGAAAAAACAACATACCCTATTTGATTTAGTATTGTTGGCTCTGTGGTTTATCACAGCCGGGCAATGTACATCCCGTGGTGGGAAATGATTTCATTGCCCCAGCTAGCAGTCAAAGCACAGGGACACAGGACACATGTTACCAATGAAGCTTGATTTCCCGCCCATGCTCTGAAGCTAGTGTATTGTTTAAACTGATTGTAGGGG
>JAMKCH010027752.1:0-40490 GCA_023653785.1 Ophioderma brevispina
TAAGATTTGTATGCATCCCTTTTAAACAGCTTTATGATGAAAGTTTAAATGCAAGCCGTACGCAGATTATTTGGGTGGTGCAGGACTTCGAAAAAGTGGACCTATTTGGTAAAGTTGTGACCTAGCCCCGCCCCTAATAGCATTTTTTTTTACCTTTGACCATCTCATCACCAAAAGGGGACTTGTTTGGTCTAAATTTTCTCTAAATGTTGGCTCTTTTTACGTGGCCTGGGTTAATGGTACATCTGAGTGTCTCACACCACTAAGAACAGATCAAGAATTTCATTGAGTTTCATATACCTGTATTTTTTGTTTTCCATCTGCAGCAAGGTTGTCTAATTGATATGTGTGCATAGATTCCTTGAATAAATCAAAGATGGGCTGCTTCTTGTCTCGTCCATAGTGACCTAAGATGTGTAATGGTGGTCTGATCTATTTGAAATCAATCAAAAGAGGTTTAATTTGTAGTTAGATTTTTATGAGCAACGATTTACTTGATAAAAGACCATCAAAGATAGGCAAGTGGAGATAACGGGTTGTACGTATTATAATGAATGCAATGAATTCAACTAGATTACAGGTGCATGTGCGATCATCTTGGGACCCCCTGATTGGAAGTAGTATCAATTTGATATCATCAGATGAAAGTCCCTATTTTTTTCTAATTGTCCGTCCTGACATTTCAGCCCTCAATCCATTTCAATTCCAAGAATGAACAAAAACTGCCGAGGTTAATGGTTAACCATCAATATATCACAGTATTGAATATGGTGTTGCAATATGCATTAATTGCTTCTATCTAACCATCAAAACTGCAATATTGTTTTCCACGGTACTTGCTGGGGGTGTATGTGCAAGGTGCTAGGCTCTCATATCAGTAGAGACCACAATAGACCATAAATCGGAACAAGCACCTTTTAAAATCACTTTAAATAATGCAAAAACCTAAACCTGAATTTGGATCAGACATTAATTTTTTAACTTACTACTTTGCATTGTAGTGCCTCTGCTTTTATGTGTGAAGTAAATGACAATGACTCAGTTAATAAGACTCGTACAGGTTCAAGTTGCCATGGTGAATTGCTATATGGATTGCTTTCAATTGAACACAAATACATTTTAGTTAAAAATGTAAAAGGTTGCTTTTCCTTACAATAATGCAGTCTCAACGGAACTTCAAAAGGTCTAAAAGTGGTTCATGTTTCTCCCGTACTCATTTTTCACTAAGGTACATTTATTTCATAAAGTGTGAAAGGTATGTAGCGGGTATTCTAAGATGAAAAGACTGCAATTTTTTTTTACCCAAATGCTGAAAAATTAATTTTAAGCATATACCCCATCAACTTGGAAAGCATGGTATATAATTTCCAGGGAGTTCATTTGTCACTTTGAAAGAATGCAGAGCCAATCATTTTTCTTGAAGGTGTATAGATTAGGATTCAATGATTTTGGATAAATGCAGATTGTGCTTTGATTTTAAATGAATCCACTTACTTTCACTAATTCATTCGGTTCAGGATAAATCTTTGCAAGATTAAATCAAACCTTGTACTTCTGAGACTCATTTGTCTATAATCCTATCTAATCTTGATGTTGTTTAAGTTAAATCTAATTCTTAACATCTAATCCAAAACAAAGTAACCACTTATCTACAAATAATCTATTAAAGTTAAGATGATGTTGGAACTCATGTTCAGTTGCTGTGCTGTCTAATAAAATACAGAAGCAGATAAACAGGACTTGAAATATTCCTTAATGAAATTCATGTTTAAGTCACCCTTTCCAATGTGGATTACTATTGCTCTAAGAAAGTTTAATAGAAATGATTCCTTAGTCCGTTCCTAATTACATTCATTTCCTCAACACGACTGCTCCCTTACCATACATTTTCTTTGTTATCATCTACAGCACTACATTCATGCCATTCTCTATAACATGTTTGCTATGGTAACCATATCCCTTGCAGCAGCCATGTGTAAGGCAGATTGTTTATGGTTGTCTATATCATGGACATTAGCTCCAGCTAATAGCTGCCATAAAACAAACATATCACACATATTAGAATTAATTTCGCCACCACTTGCCTATAAAAGCAGGGGAAATTAATTTCCGGTGTTTGAACTTTTGGAACTTAGGAAGATATCTATTACCAATTCCATTGCATCTTGATTAGCTTAGATGGTTGGACAACCTAAAAGGTCCCAGTTCGATTCCAGGTCGGGATAATGATTTTTTTTTTTATATTTCTCGGCCATCCGAGGGAAACATTATTTTTATTGCTGACACATGTCAATGTCACCGAACACAGAGTTGGTTTTAAAATACAATCCCCACAAATGATACAATCAATATCAGTACAAATGTGAAAAAACATATTTACATTAATATAGTACTTCAAATACAATTTAACAAGCCTTGTTACAAAGTCATTTTGTTCATCTGATATTTCAAAAAATTGTCACCCAGAGATGTACAGAGGAGTAGTCCCATCCTAGAAATCCAAAATTTGAAGCGACAAGGCTAAATTTTAGAGACATCTGCTGATGCCCAGGGCATATACTGATGCAGTTTGACCAACCTTTATTACGACACTTTGATCTTAAAGCTTGAGAAAAAAATCCAATGAAAAATATTTAATTTCTGGAATTATTTTATTTATGGCAAGATTCTGGAATATCTTGGAAATTTACATCTCTTAAGGTGAGATGATGATAAATATCTCTGTTATGTTATTCAAATAGACATGTAATAAGAAAGATCACACTAAGACTGTTTAGTCTTACAGATTTCTAACAATGATTTCAGAGCCAGCTTGTACGGCTAGGTGTAATGGTGTAAATGAGGAAGCCCCTGGACCCTGGAGTTGGACATTCTCTTACACTTATATAATAGTAGCACTATCATGTCAGCCTTTTGCACAGCTACATGCAGGAAATTCCTGCCTTTGTATGTCACGTACCTTACATTATAATAAGAAGTATGCCCCGACTCGTGCAATCAATTTAAGTCTGCCTCACGCGGAGATTCCTATTCATTTCTTTTGATGTGTAATTCATACACTCTGCATATTTGCAGCAACAAATTAGTGAAACATCTCCAGGGAAAGAATTAAGTATTCAACAAAATACTCTAATGGAGCGCGAGTGGATTGAAAATGTCCATTTGCACTCCACGTATGGCGTAATGTGGTTTCGAACGTGTGTGCGTTTGCGCAGGACTGACTTTTTTTTATCATGGGTCATTTGCTTTTAATTTGTCCATGATTTTTGAACTATTGTTCATCATAAATGAAGACAAATCTTTAGTTTTCTGTCATGTAATGATGGTTATATAACAATGCATTTACTTTTGCTCAAAAAATAGGACATCAATGCACTTGCGCTAAATGTTATGGCTAGTCCAACGCACTCGCTCCTGTGAGCTCGGTGCATTGACGCATAAAAATCTCAGTGCGCATGGATTGATTTGTCCCATGCACGTTTTAACCATATTTAATATTTTTTAATTACTTTTTATCTTGGGTTCAGATGTTTACAGGGTAGCAATTTTACTGGATCCTAACTTGAATCGTCATATTTAATTCAGTCTGACAGAATGAATATAAACATAAGGCGTTATTCTGAAAGTGAGTCTACTTTTAAGACCTTAGTTTAAAACCTACATGAGTGGAGCCCTTTTTTCTTTCAACATACTCTAAAGCTTGCTATAATCTTTCTCACCTGTTACATATAACTTCACAGTATTTTAAAAAGAAAAAGTTCCACTCCTGTAGGACTCACCCTGGTTAAAACCTGGATCGAGAAGTTAAGACTCCCTTCAGAAATCTAGCCATCCTTTTAATTAACTGCAAAACTGCATTAAATCTTACTTTAATCAAATTTCCACAAACATGCTAGCTAAATGAATAAGAATTGGTTGGTTTAAAATATAACAATGTTTTTTTTTTTTTTTTTTTTTTTAATGTTTTTATTTTTTCAATGACAAATATGTCTGGAGTAGATCCAGCACACATACCTGTTTCTGCAGCCCTGTGCTTCCTCTATCTAGAAGAGCTTGGTGCTGCCTTGTGTGTTCTTATGTCATCGCAGCAGCAATGGCGTGAGTCCATTACGATCCCTTACAGTCAGGTCTAACATCGGATGAACATTAGCAGGTGCTAAATGGGTTTGAGCTGGTTGGTAATGGCATATGGAATGTGTGCTCTGCCTTCGGTGTCCTGTCCAAGTAAAACAGCACTAGTTATGAACAAGTGATCAGATTTTAAACCACAAATGTCACCTGCTTTCGCGTCCACCCTTTCCTTGGTAATCTTGTTACTAAACTCGTATTTACGCTTGCTTCAGAATCATGTCCCCCGCCCGACTGTGCGATCACTAAATGCAATACATCAACTACAACACCCCACCGGCTAGGGTGCACTATAGCCACTATAGTTTTAAATATTTTTGTTCATAGTCTTAACCTGTTCCACTTGTCCCGAAACTAATCCCTATCGATTTCTACTTAAATCGGCGTTCCTCTTATGGGCCACCGAGGCCTGAGTTTCGAAAATGGGCTTTTTCCATTGAAACGTGTAGTAAAGTGAACTTTGCACTCTAAAAAAATATATATTATAGTGATAGTCATTTGAAACAAGTACATACACTCGTATGGGACTTGTTTCTCAATATTCAAAGGGGGGTCGAAAGTCAACAAAGATTCAAGTTCAGGTCAACTTTTCAATACCCCTTCATTACTATAACTGCCATTATAACACAATTATGTCTACCACATATTGGAAAGTCCCAACGACAAAAATATCTATTTGACAGTCTCTACATGGGAATACTGGGAAACCCTCTCCAAAATAAGATTACAATAATTGTAATTGAATTTCCACTCAAGATTCTTACTTCATCTACAGCAACTATTGTTGTCAGTTCCAACATGGACCTGTCTATTAAGTCTGATAATAAGATGGCTACACCTGTACTCTTCGCCACTTGTCCCTACATTTCTTGGTGGATGACCTGCAACTTCAGTGCTGATGCCCATGGCATGACCTCATCTGTTCACAAGTTACTGAAGTATGAGGTTGTGAACTCAGATGTTTCTGCAAGTGCAATTAGAGCTTTGAAGCGTCACCTATGGTATTTGACTGGGACATGGTGCCCCTTCACGCTTTAGTGATACAGTTCCCACAGATTGAGCGACGTGCACTGGCTGATCGCTTCTTGCAGTTAAACCCAGAAAAAAAAAAAAAAAAAAAACCCAACCCCCCAACACACCGCGTCGCCGTCGTAGCCCCTCATCCTCCGGTTGGCTTCCACTTTGGAACGCCTGCCTTTCCCACCCCCCCTTCCTTCCGCCCCCTTTGCCGACCTGGTCCCTGAGACTGCTTGGTTACTCTACGCACCTGCATAGACACTGGCTTTTCTCACTTAAGATGTTAACGACTGCAATTCTCCTCATACCAGGATCCTTGACCAACATGGGTGCCATCAATGTGATCAAAGACTGCGCAAAACGCGTAGTAAAACCAGGACTTCTTGGATGCATCAATATTCTGAAAAGCATACCAAATGTTGGCTGCAAGTTGTGACAATACCCAAGGAACATGCCCAAAATCTCCGAAAGCGCAATCACACACTGATACCTAAAATCAGACTCTAAATTCCATGCAATTGTAAGTGTTTAAATACATTTACAGGAATTATACTCTGGTTATCATAAGCAGCTATTTAATCTTGATGCAGAAATCAAGACTACTACCATAGCTACCATTTGCAAAAAAAGAAAGTGCAGTAGGCTTTAGAATGGTCTGGTACTTTTCATTGATATTATTACCACTATATAATACTGCAGCCATTTTAAGCCCTTAAAGGTATATGTGTCAAAATAGCTGCCTTATTTAAATTGGCATGCCTTGCTCTTTGTGCACTTTATAAATGATGGCTTTAGAAAGGGTCTTGAAACCTTCAAATAGACACTATTAGGCACTATTTATAATATGGCAGCCATTTTAAGCCACATATTTAAAGTATGGTGTCAAAATAGCTGCTTTATGAAGAGTTGTATTGGTTGGCTCATTGAACCCCACCCCTTTCTAATGACCGGTGGACCCATAAGACGATGTCCGATTTTGTTGAACCCTTTTTTTGGGGATGGTATTTAGTTTGATAGTGGCCACACATTTCTGCTATGAACAAAATCCAAGAATTTTCAAAATATGGGGGCTATAAGATGCAGAACCCCGGGTGCGTGTGCTTCTCAGGCCTCGCCCAACCCCCGGCGGCCGCGCCACCTGAGAGGGCTCCAAGGGGAGACGTCCAAGAGGGCGGGCGACCCATCACCCACGGACACCCTCCGCGTTCCCCCCGCCCCTTCCCGCCCCCGCCCCCTCACCACCCCCCCCCCACTACTGGCACGCCCCTCAATCCCCTCTGACCCCCCCCCCTTCCCCCTCCGCACCCATCCCCCACACCATTCAACACCAATATATCACATACTTTCAAATTGCAAAAAGGATGTGTCCCATGATAGGTTTTCATGCATCCGGACTTTTGAGTATCTGATGTACCGGTGCAAAATGATCGCAATTACGCTGATTTGGCATTTAATTAGCTCAGTTGCATACCCATTTGCCCGAAATACGCCCAAAATCTCAGTGCGCATGGATTGATTTGTCCCATGTTTCTTGCAAGAGGTAAATGCACAGTTATTAACCTATAATTTACATATTTTTTTTACTTTTATCTTGTTCAGATGTTTACAGGGTTAGCAATTTTTACTGATCCTAACTTGAATCTGTCATATTTAATTCAGTCTGACAGAATGAATATAAACATAATGGCTGTTATTCTGAAAGGGAGTCTAACTTTAGACCTGAGTTTAAACCTACATGAGTGGACCTTTTTTCCTTCCAACATACTCTAAAAATCTGCTATAATAGTTCTCACCTGTTACATATAACTTTCACAGTATTTTAAAAAGAAAAAAAGGTCCACTCATGTAGGACTAACCCTGGTTAAAACCTGGATCTAAATTTAAACTCCCCTTCAGAATACTAGCCAATACTTTTAATTAACTGCAAAACTGCATTAAATCTTACTTTAATCAAATGTTCCAAAACATCTAGCTAAATGAATAAGATTGGTTGGTTTAAAATATAAACAATGTTTAACCATTCATCTTTGCTAACTGGTTTTATTTTTTCAATGACAAAATCTTGTCTGGAGTAGATCCAGCACACATACCTGTTCTGCAGCCCTGGCTTCCCTATCTAGAATAGCTTGTGCTGCCTTGTTGTTCTTATAGGTCATAGCAGCAGCAAATGGCGTGAGTCCATTACGATCCCTTACAGTCAGGTCTAACATAGGATGAGACATGAGTAGGTTGATAATGGTTGGATGCTGGTTAGTAATGGCTATATGGATGGGTGCTCTGCCTTCTGTGTCCTGCAAAGTAAAACAGCACTAGTTAGTGAACAAGTGATCAGATTTAAATCAAAACCTGCCAATAATTCAAAAACCCCAAGTGGTTTTCGAACCACAAATGTCACCTGCTTTCGCGATCCACCCTTTCCTTGGTAATCTTGTACTTAAACTCGTATTTACGCGATGCTTAAAATATGTCCCCGCCGAATGTTGCGATCACTAACATGCAATAAATGCAACTACAACACCCCTTTTTTTTTTTTTTTTTTTTTTTTTTTTTTTTTTTTTTTTTTTTTTTTTTTTTTTTTTTTTTTTTTTTTTTTTTTTTTTTTTTTTTTTTTTTTTTTTTTTTTTTTTTTTTTTTTTTTTTTTTTAAAACCCCACCCCCTCCCCAACACCATTCAACACCAATATATCACATACTTTCAAATTGCAAAAAGGATGTGCCCCATGATAGGCTTGCATGCAGTGCAGGAATTTTGAGTATCTGATGTACCGTTGCAAAAATATAGCAATTACGCTGACTTTTGCATATTAATTAGCTCATTTGCATACCCAATTTGCCCGAAATACGCCCAAAATCTAATCAGGTCGAGAACTCTTCAGCCCGCTTCCTTCCACCAAGTTACATCAATATATGCGTTACGGAACTCCAGAAAACTTGTACACAGGCCTGGCAGGATAATTTTCATAGATTATGCAAATTAGGTACTTAATTAGCATATTTTACCCCCAAAATCTAATCAGGTCGAGAACTCATCAACCCGCTTCTTTCCACCAAGTTACATCATTGTCGCCATTACAGAACTCCAGATAAATCGTATACAACATGGGTTAACATTTTTATCACGGACGGACGGACGAACGGACGGACGAACGGACGCAGCTCATTTCATAGTCCCCGTTCCGAACTCGTTCGGCAGGGACAAAAATACATCACGGTCCCCGGACCGCGAGTGTCATCTGCCATCGCGGTTTGTGAATGGGGCTAAAGGTCACATGAGGTCACCAACAAGTCACCCCACCCCCTCCCCCTTCTTTCCACCAAGTTACATCATCGTAGCCCTTACAGAACTCATACAACATGCAATATATTTAGGGTTAACATTTTGACCACAGACACAAACACACACAGCCATATGACCAGCAGAGTAATCCCTATGTGCCTTCTGCAATTCTTGCAGACGACACACAAAAAAACACTTAAGTACAAGATATCCCTTTCCTTCTATTTTATAACTTGATGTCAGATGATCTTTGCAAGTGACCCTTGATCTCATTATCATATGAAGGATCCCAGGGGGCATCTATCACCCAAGTTATGTAGTAATTGGACTTTTACTTCTCAATGAGGCCAACCTATTTTCAGCCCATTTTATAACTTGACCTCATATGACCTTTGACCTTGGTATGTGACCCTTGACCTCATTTATCATATGAAGGTTTCTAAGCGACCACTACTGACCATAAATCTACGTAGCATTTGTACTTTCACTTCGCAATGGGAAACTTTCTCCGAAACTAACCTTTGAAAACACGAGCAGACGGCACACACGGTCAGAACAAAATTGAGGACTTGGTAGTGCTTCCTGCCAATGTGCAGCAACACAAAAATGGAAATAATTAAAGAGTAATAACTAAAAACGGAGGTATCAAAAATCAAGACTGGCATTGATATCTATAACCTAAAGAGCGATGGCTTTTTCTTTATTATAACGAAAATCCACAACTGTGTTTTGTATGGCAGGCATTTAGCCAAGAGACTTTATAACTTGCAAGGGGGAATGCATGACGCAGATATTCTTCCCTTTCCTTTCCTCACCAATGAGTTCTCATGTTGATTCTCGTGGCTTTATGTGTAATGGGCTTTCTTGATCCATACTAATTCTGCAGGTTTCTCTGGATTGTTGTTTGTTTTGTGTGGCCATTTATTAATGGGGTGTCTTTGTTCTTTGTACTTGTTTTTAATGTAATTGTATTTATTAATGAATAGGTGATGCAACGTTATTCTGGTTTTGTCTTATGTTGCCATCTCCTCCTTCTTTACTTCTTTTCTTTTGTGAGTTTATAGTATAATATATATATATATAAGTCATATGATGCAGGTAGAACCTGAGAGCGAAGCGCTCGATTCACTTTTATTCCTTTCATATTTGTCATAGAAAATGATGCCCCACAATAAATTCCGCCAATTAAATCCTATTGTATCTGCTTGACTGCACAAGTACATACAAATCGAGATCGAGAAGGAGGAGATCGCTAATTGAGATTATTGATTTGTTTTGAAAGCATTAGACCTATATGTTGTATACTACCGGGTGTGAAGTGTCATTCACTCCACAGGATAACCCACTCAGTACTCGATCGCGTTCACCCTGTCACTGACAATTTACATTGGCATATGCATATTCAGCTTAACTGCAACGGTGACTTGATGCATGCCTCTGGGCATGCTCATATATTAGTACCCCGCCCTTGCAGTGACGCTCAGTGCATGGGCAAGTCGCCATCAATTGATTCATACTATTTACATCGCAAACACAACCCTTTGCTGGCCTCCTGGTGACCCTCTTGACTTTTTGCTACCATCCGTGGGAACCAATTAGAATTGGGATTTTTTTATGGCTGCAGGGGGAGGGGGATTTTTTTTTTTTTAAAATCAGAAAAAATTGTCCCATATAGTGGGTAGGTAATGAAAAGCAATATTAAGCAAATTTTTTTGAAAGAGCGCCCCAATTTTTTTTTTCCAAAAAAAAGAGATCTTTTTACACGGTTTTCATTGGTAACTGGATAGTAACCTATACCTGTGGAATGGTTAAGCTAAAAAATGTCTGTCTCACAACCAAGGAATTTTTGCAATAGAATAATTATTATACGATCCCCGATAATAATTCGACGACTGCTGGAAACGTCCCTCCCAATGGGAATCCCGGGAAATTGTACCATGTATGTGTCTACCGCTCATCCATTAGTTGGTTTATTGTTTCAGGCAAAATCAGGTTAGAGGTTATTTTCTCGAGTGCAACTATTTTCACTCATGGACGGACATAAACGTACAATTTCAGCCTTCTGCCATTAAGTCTAATCTGGGATCCAATTCTAATTACAAATTCGCTTAATTTATATAAATACGCATTTTTTAGCATTCTCGAGGTCGCAGGTATAGTTTTCCTATCCTAGACATCACCAACGTACTGTGGCCAAAATAATCATTTTGAAAATGGGGGCGCTCTTCAAAAGATGTTCCATTATTGCTTTTAAAGGTAACAGACGGGACCATTTCCGTTCATATACCACTTTAAATTTAAAGGGTTATTCTTTTATTGACCATTAAAGGGTCTTCCTTCATTTACCAATTAAACATGTCACATGGAATTCTGTACCACAATTGTAAGATTATACATGTGGAAGTATTAAATTTTGGATATAAATTGGGGCTATAGAAGTCATCTACAGTTTAATTTGTCAGCAATTTTGAATCTGACCCAACCCATCAGAAAAACTGTTACATAGCTTACCTTTAGGTTAGGACTATTCTCATTTAGTGCCAGCAGGGAATGTCCCTATCACTAGTGTGCAAGTAGGGTATGTATATCACTGACCATGTCCATGGCATGGAAAGATTAACTCCTGAAGTCAACAGGCCAGATCAGTAACAGCTGAGAAGTGTAACAATGGTTGGGCCTTGTATACACACAAAAGAACTGAGTAACCCACTGCATGAGGTTGGTTCACTTCAGGATTAATCTTCTCCTGGCAGAAGAAAAAATTGTTTATCCAACCAGCATTGACAACATATAAAAAATTCCATAATTTTCGTCAAATCTCGCTTTACGCGGTCAACAATGGCAACAACTACAATTATGATTTCTGGGCTGCATGCCATGCCCTCCCCTGAAGAAATTTACAGCAGCAGTCATTCGCACGTAATTTTTTTTTACCGGTTGTTTAATAATGATTTTGTCTTTTGAGTGAAATGGTTGTTTTTCTCTTGACTCCTCTTTTCTGTCACTCAGACTCAGTATAAAGTCTGACCTGACTGCTGCTGGCCCATTTCATGATTAGGCGCACTTTTTAGATTTTGCTTTCCTTCCTGCCTAGCTGTTCAAAATTATAAAAACACATTATGTTTATAAAATCAATATAACGGAGGCCTTATTTCCTTTCCAATGTTGACGAAAGATATGCATTTCCCTTCTGGAAGTGAATGGCCCCAATACCTATTTTTTAAGCACCCCTAAAAGAGAAATGGTCTCAACCAGTGACCCCGGTCACACCCTGTCGCCTTACTCTCCCCAATTCGTTTTGGGCTCAGAGCCCCAACGGCCGCTGCACATACATGTTTTGGGGCGGGCCTGGAAGCGGGAATTCAACATTGGAACTGAAATAGCCTCAGTTATATGATTTATAAAACATAAGTGTTTTTAACTAAATCATTACCACTGAGCTGATTTCCTTTACCAATGTTGACTGAAATCTATGCAGTACCCGTTAATGAATAATTTTCATCACACAACTAGCACACTCAGTCGGATGTGGAACACATGATATTTCGGAGAGCATCATAGGGATCAGTCAAAGGTAATACCAAAAACGCCATAGCCGAAAAACCTGATCTAGATTCCCTAAAGTCAGGAAGCCAATAAACTCACCTAGACAGTGGATTACCCCAGGGGTGAGTAAAAGGCCCGTATACTTTTATAATGTGATTAAAAGACCTGGCCAAAGTTTTTTTTGGAGGAGAGCCAGAGCCGCGAATCCCCGCAGAGAAAACCAAGCCTAAGAATAGCGAGCGGAAGAATCCTCCTCAAGACTGGGTGCGACGTAGCCCCTGGACAAATGGCCCGAAGCACCCCGCGGCAAAGGCTTATAACAAGGCCGCACAGCCTTGCAACAACTGAGGATCCGGGAGGGAACCAGAGAAGCGCAATGCGGACCCGCGTAAAGACGCGGGGGAAGACTGCGGGGCAAAGGCCTAACCCCAAAAACGGAGGCGCGGGCCCCCTAAGAGGGGGGTCCGATCAGACCACCACAGAAGAAACCCCACGTAAGAGGCCGGGTAGATAAAGGTAGAGAGACTGAATGAAGGCCAAAAAGGCCCCGGCCCCATGGGGGCTGAGAGATAAGTCCGACCCTGGCCCCTGAGGAAAGAATCTACAATGAGAAGGAAATCTCCGGCTAATCCAGTCGGGAAAGGGACCCGAAAGACTAATAAAGGCGAGGGCTAGAGCGACGCCGCATCCAAAGGACGATTGGGGGCTTCGCCAAGGAAACTCCGCCGATAGAACTCAGACCCAAGAGGGAACTAGCTTCGTCGAACGGACGCCTTTGCAGGAGTCAATTGGAACGAACAACGTGCACCGAAGACGAACCGACCAACCTCGGAGCCTGTGGTAGGCTGATCTAGTTGAGAACCGAAAATCCCAGACAACGGACAATCGGAAGACGCCACAAAGCCTCAAAATAAGTGAAAAGTCCCCAACCTCAGACTGTCACAAAGCCAGGAGATTGAGGGACGATTCAGGCCTCGACCGGAGGTAGACATAACCACCGAGGAAAGAACGTGGCAGACTCCGCAATACCGGGATCCGCGGCACCATACCGGGCAACCGAAGAGCAGGCCACAGGCTAGAGTAAATGATAAACTAGCACTCCCCCATATCGGGCCAGAGTAAATCCCCTGGCCCGAAAGTTAACCAAATTGGGAAACCACGAGAAGTCCTACCAGAGGGGGGAACCCAGAGGTTAGCTCTGCAGAACACAGCCGAGATCTTCACTAACTGCTTCGGGGAAGCCCGAGCAGAAGCCTGACCAGTAGCGACTGTCCAAGCAGAGAGCAGTTGACAAAGTCGTAGAAGGACAGAAAAGTATCCTAACAATGAGTAAACTTCTGGGCCGAACGACGAATCGGTATCGAGTAGGCAAACAAGTTAGCCGCGTAGCCGAACTCCGCCTACGGGCATAAGGATCCCACCGAGAAGAGGTCCACGGACAGCATGCTGCTTCGACACAATATCTCGCGAGGATCATAATTGAAGAGAGCCCCCACCGGACGAGATGCTACCCCGAACGGGCGAGATACGATTAAGGATCACCAAAGAAGCCCGAAAAAGGGAGAAACCAACTCGTCACCAAACTCGAGACGTCAGACCTGTGAAGAATGACTCACAACGCGGGGGTTTTCCCACCCCATAGACATTCCCACCCCCCTCCACCCACGTGAGCGAGAAGCTCCCAACCGACTTAAGTTCAGGTC
Source organism: Ophioderma brevispina (assembly GCA_023653785.1). Taxonomy (NCBI): domain Eukaryota; kingdom Metazoa; phylum Echinodermata; class Ophiuroidea; order Amphilepidida; family Ophiodermatidae; genus Ophioderma; species Ophioderma brevispina. Next base: position 13,672 of record JAMKCH010027752.1, read on the forward strand.
ACAGACTTGGACCGACTAGGGTAGAGGGGATAAAAATCCCCAGTCTGAAGTGGGCAGACCACTATGTCAAGGGCTCCCAGGTCGTAAGAGACAGGAGCCCAGAGCACGACCGAACGTGCCCCCCAGGCCCCCGAGGTACTAAGGGGAAGCACAAGATCCATCCGCACACGCGGAAGACAAAACCAAGCCAACTGCCAGGAACAACTGAGAAGCCGCCAGTGAAGGCGATTTCGGAGAACCCACCAAACAAGGGAGTCCCCGTCGCGGGATCCCTCTAAGGCAGGCACAGTTGAGACAGAAGGCTGGCAAAGAAAACCCGCAGTGTAATATCGAACAACGGAGGCCTGAAAACCGCTGGAGAGGATGGGGGGATAACCCCCTAAGACACCCGATGAATAAGGACACACCCCGGGCCTGAAGCCCTGGAACCGCGCCATGCGCCGGACGAGCCCCAACGCTAGGACCGGACATCCCCAACAACGCTAGGCCGGAACAATGCCCGACGCTAAGCCGTACGACGAGCCCCAAATCGGGGCATCGTCTAGCCGACCCAAAACCCGTGTCCAGGTCCCCGCCCCCACGAGGGAGACAGCGGACCAGGGTAGTCAGTTGGGAGCCAAAGGAATGTACGAGAACTGTCAAAACCAGCCCCCAACTCCCGAACAAACAGGATAAGGGATCCACGGTCAAGACACCGACCCAACCGTATGGGCGGAGTCCAGGCGAAGTCGAAGACCTCAAGGGTAGGATTTTAGGCCCTGGGACACATGTAAGGTTGGCACGAGCCAAAACCCCCAGCAGCGCAGGTGGACTAACAGAGCCCATAGGTCGAGGGCATCCCCTGGGTGGGAGCCCAGCCCAATGAGGGAAACCGAGCATCGGCGTCCAGACTGAATGACCAAAGCCGAGACCGGCAAGAGCAACGCTAGCCCCTAGGGCACCAGCCGGCATGTAAGCCGAGTCTCGTCGCCCGTACAAAAGTGCGGACAGAGGGCAAGGAAGAAAAACAGCCATGTGCACTGATTCAGGTTTTCCCCCCCCAAACGGGGTGTAAGGCAAGTGAGAAGGACATAGAGCCCCTAAACCCCACAGGCCTGAGCCGGCCCAGGGAAGCCCTGTATGGGCCCACGCCAGCACCATCATAGTTAAGGCCTCATAAACCCCGAATGGTTGTTTCCAAGGTAATAACAAGCCAGCAGGGCATCAGCCCTATGCCACAGTCCAGGCCCGACAAGGGCCCAGCCCAAGCTGCTTGGGAAGAACAAGGGTCCACTACCCCTAAGGGAGATTAGGGTCTAAGTCGAGTAATCAAAGCTAGACGATGAAATCCCCAAGCTGGCCAGGCGGGGTTCCAAAAGACCCGCCAAGGCTAAGGCAACGACCTCCCAAGGGAGTCGGGGCTAAAGAACCCAAAGACCAGTATTGCAAGCAGCCAAGTCTTAGAAACATGGTCTACTAGACCCCAAGGGGGGACAGAGACTAACGCCAGACGGCAACTTTCACTAGGCCCGACCTCGAAAGTGGCGCTAGGCCCCGCTGATCCCCAAGTGAGGAGCAGCGAAGCTGCAACATAGCTAGAGTCCAAGCTCCCCAGGGGAGACAGCGGACAAGGCTAGGTAGCAGTAAAGCCTAACAGCCAGAGCCAAGACCAGGACGCCCAAGGCCTAAATGGCCCGCGCCTAACTGGCAGAACCAGAGGCCTCAAGTCCGATAGTGCACCACGGACTGGCCCGACTAGCACCACGAAGGAGTTAGGCTACACCGGGGGCAGCAACAGTCCCGAGCCGCCACCGAAGGCAGCGACGGAAGCTCCGGCGACCCAGAGCTGAAAGCCCCTGGAGGCCGGGAGCCGAGTACATAAAGGCTAAGGTCTGGATCTCGACGAAGCGGCAACTATCACGCAGGAATTCGCCCCATGCCCAGCCGAGGCGGGTAGGCCCACCCCAGGCAGGGGCAGGAGCACCCCCGTAGGTGACCCTGCCCTGCCGAAGCTGAAGCAACGTCAGAGAATGGACGCGGTAAAACCCAAACAGGACTACAGAGCTGAGAGGGGGCGTTTTCACGCCAAGGCAAGGCGACATGTCAGCCGTGTGAGCCACTCCCGCTATAGGCCCCCGTAGGGGAGCCCCGCCCAAGAGCAGACTTTGAGTTGACCCAAGAGAACCACCGCGACCTACTCCTCCCTGAAAGGATGCCCGAGAGCCATGCGGCGCGACATCCCTCCCCCCAAGGGATACAGGTCGCGGCGCGAGAGTTGAAAGTCACACAGGGAAGGTGGACCAACACAACCACACCCGAGCACAATCCCCCGTGAGGAGACCAGATGCTGTGGTTAAGCCCGGAAAATCCACGCAACAGGCGGATAACGGCCACCCCCGGAAATCAACGCCGATGACTGCGGATAAACGGCCACCATGCCACGCACCCCTACGGGGAGGAGACGCGGCATAAAGTATTGAATGGTATCCAATCAACCCAGCCCAAATCACAACCTCTCTCCGCGAGTGAGACGCTATAAAGGGAGGAGTACTCCAACCCCCGAAGGCGGGAGAACAGTAACCCACACGGAACCCCGCGTGAGCGGGGCCAACCTGGCGAAGCGCTGCACGCCCCACCTAGCCCTTGAAGGCCTGGTGAAGCATGCCGCACAAGCCCGATTACCTAACCCCGCGGGGCTAGCAGCTAGCCATGCAGGGTGTGCCAAAAGCTCTTGACCGTAGCGGGGAACAGCGCTGACGAACCGCACCATAACGCACACAGAACCCGCGTGACGGGGGGCCAACCCAGCGAAGCGCTGCGCCCCCCACTATCCCGGGAATGCCCGTGAAAGCATTCAGCACGAGCCAGATTAACCCGCGGTGCCTAGCAGGCTAGCCACGGGGTGTGCCGTAACAGCTGACCCGCAGCGGGAACTAGCGTGGACGACCCACTATTAAACCGCGCACAGGTACACCCCCGCGTGAGCGGGGCCAACCTAGCGAAGCGACGCTCGCCTCTCCTAGCCCTTGAAGGGCCTGGGAAGCATGCAGCACGATCCAGATTGATACACCGCGTGGCTAGCAGGCTGCCATGCGGGAGCAGAGCATAATCGACACCCGCGGCGCTCCATAGCGGGGCGCCGCGGAACCCCCCCCAGGGCTTGACGAATCGAGCCCCGAGACCGTACCACGCAGCGCGGTCCGCAGAGTCTGAGGATCCTAAACCACGTGCTCCGGGTGTCGGTACAGGCGATGGATCGGCCCTAGAGAACCCGGGTCACCATACCACTCACCGCTAACGGCCGGACGCAGCCCCGCCTCAAACCCCAGGTAAATGGCAGAGCGACCACCTAGCCCTCACGGAGAAGCCCTAGGGCTAGACCAGCGAGCCCGCCCGCAGCGTGTTAGTCCAGTCAGGCCCCCCCCCGGGGAGGCAGCCAGCTAGCATGCTCTGCTATACCGGTATGTCCGCAGCCGCCCAAATCCCCGAGGGAAAAAGCAGAGCAGACCGCCCTAGCCTGCACCGGAGCCCTAGGGGCCCTAACGCAGCGAGCCAGCGGCCGTGCGAGGTGACTGGGGCGGAACTCCCGAGCAGAGAAACCCCTACTAACACGCCATGACGTAGCCGAATCTACAACATTTTATGGTGCTCCCCAAGCAGCGGAGCCGCCTTGGAAGAAAAACGAAGTCAGACCTGAGCCAGAACACCACCCCCCGATTCCTAGCGAAACCATAGACAAAGGGAAAACAGTGTTTTCAATGGCGAACCATCGAAAACTGAAAGGCCCACCGCAACGAGCACCAACGAGCATGCGAAGCGGGACCCGTAATGAACGCACGAGAACGAGTCACTGGGCGGGCGCGGGGTGAAGCAAGCCAAATGGGCGCGCGTGTCGAAACGAAAACGAACAAAGAAAAACAAAGGCGAGCCGCGGGAAGACCCGGCCCGCCAACGCGGAGACAAAGATAAGTTCGCGGTAACACAAAGTCACACGCGGTAAAGAATTTTCCAAAAGTCGTTTTCACATGTTTTATTAAAATACAACAAGCAAGAATAAAATAATAGGACAACACTCACCCAAGAGAACGGTTTTATGAAAGTATAAGTATGACAACACAAAAAACAGAAACAGGCTCACAAGAAGTAGGCATCCAAAGCACGCAAACAAGTGCTGGCCATGCGCTGCCTTTGTTTACCGTTTTCCCGCACAGATCACAGACCCGCATCGTCGGCAAAAAAGGATACACCATAAGAGGGCTCTCGACGGGCGTAAAAAATCGCCGTGATTCGTCCAAATAGAGCGTTATCAATCCAGTATATAATCCATAGTAATAGATCTCCAGATAGTATGGTCTTTTTTATAGTAGTAGGGGTATTCCGTTTGAGACGACAACAGTCCAGTATCAAAAATCTCAGATAATTTGGCTGCTAATAACAGAGCCGCGACTGGTGACACGCGTCCGTTTTTATGGCGGCCAAAACGGAATTGAGGAAGAGTCATGGTAGACAGGGTGTGTGCTGGGGTCACTGGTCGAGTCCATTTCTCTTTTAGGCGGTGATGCTAAAATGGCATTTTTGGGGCATTTCACTTCTCAGAAGGAAAATGCATATATTTCCGTCAACATTGGTGTAACGGAAATCAGTTCAGTTGTAAAATGAGTTAGGAAATTCATTTGCATTTGCCATGTTGGCTTTCGCGTTTCACCATTCCGAGGAGCAGCCATTGCCAACCCCTGGACCCTTGATTCCCATTCTGAAAAATTAATATGAAAATGGGAATAAAATTATTGATAATCTGCCAAACAATCATGAAATTCGCCATCGCCATCCAAATCTGTGTGGTGATGCTGCCTTTGCGATGTTGCGGGAAGAACGATCGATCTTGCACCGCTTGTGTTAGACCCTGGTTAAGAGTACCACCCTTCAAAGCACTGGTACAAAGGCGGTTTCCGAATTGATTTAACCCTGATTCAACGTCATTGACCAATCGTGCCCGCTCGCAGCATTTTATATTTACGTCATTGGTTTCATTATTCAAGCATGATTTTTAACAACATCAGAACCAACATTATCATAGGTTTAATGTTAGAACAAGTCATTAAAACCTAAATTTCGAGGAAAAACAAATATATCCAAACAGGAATGGATTATTATAACATGTTTTTTTTTTTTTTTTTGAATGATCGGACTAACAAATACAATTTTTTAAAAATGGCAAATTCCTGTGTGGTTCCCGTCAATTTATAAAACGTCGTAGGAGTTACTGGTAAGAACGAAAGGGGGATCAAATGAGTGTCGGTATTTTTTTAACCTGCAGACTAAAGATTTCAATAGCTTTCAATACGTGTATATGCGTTATCTATAAGAGCTCGCTTCGCGCTCGCTTATTATTATTTGATTGTATTTTGATGAATAAACTTATTGATTGAATATTCTGGGGTTCCTCCTGCATCTAAAAATCAAGCTCTTGGCATAATCTGGTCTTGTATTATTGTTTCTCTGATGTGCTGAAGGGCACCTATTATGGCTGCCGTCACAGTGCCCAGCATGTGGTCGCACTTGTAAAAATACCACAAATATTATTTATTTCATTTCGCCTAGCTAAATTGATTCTTCAAACACACCATTTATATATTTGATCAATTATACGTCCTCCATGACAAATCTTAACGTCATTAATTCTCCAAAACAATACCCAATAAGACTTCTACTACCTGTCAAGGTCACCTATTTTCTCCTCGCCGCTTATTACCCGTTATAAATCAGTCTCAACAACCTCGGCCTTATTATTCTTACCTTAGCATTGACATCATCTTGGTGTTCTACTAGACATTGTACTACTTGTTCTAGTCCCCACCACATGCCCTGTGTAGAGGTCCCTTGTTCCTCTTTAGCTCTTCATCACCTTCACCATTGGGGCCAGGCATTCTTGGACTATTCACGATCACACATAACTGAGGAAGAAAGAAATAGTATCCATATCAATTACAATCAAGGTCCTCTTTTTTGGGAAAAGTCAAAGTGACACTACAAAAACCAGAGGACTTTTTAAAAACAAGGGGCACTAAATCTGGTTCCTGAATAAGGCTTTTCTACCACACACTCAATCCACATCTATACTCTTGCTCATCGCTACTTGGATATTGTTGGTATGTACGCCCACCTTCCATGCAAAATAGCAGACCATGGGTTTGCAAACTTAGACTAGACCCCGACCATTCAAGAATATACAACACACATAAACGCAGGATGAGTTGCAGTGTGGGCACAGCACTTATAAAAAGACACTACCTCAGTGCCCTCATATAAAGGAAAACCCAACTATGTTTTTGACTGCACCTGCTTTCAAAAGGTTTCTCATGTTAATTTGACAGTTTGAAAAATAACTAATTACGCAAAATTACAACCACTGTCTAATTTACATCAGAAATCTAAACTTGTATCACGCAAGGTTTTCTGATCATAATGACATCTGCCCCCTTGAACTAACCTTTGTAATATTAACTACCAAAATGCATATTAAAAAGGGGACTGAATTGACCTGATCAAAAAGTAAAGACTGGGCTGGTAGTGCAGAACAAGGGAGAATAACTTTATACTCGGTTTTTTTTTAAACGGGTTAGTCCTACATACTGGCATAAAATCATATCTTCAACAAGTCATGACTGCTTTACTTCGTATTGTGAATGAATAAGTTACTAAGATTAGAGATCATACAGAAATGCAAACTTCTTATCTGAATTGGTATTTTCCCCCGGTATGACAGAAGGATTTTTTAACAGACTTCCATTTACGATCTGACCTTCTTATAAAGGAGAAAAGCTACTGGCTCAGATTCATCTTAATGCTGGTGTAGTTAGTAGTCTGTTGAAATCCTCCAGGTCCCTGGTTCCCAACAGTTGTTCAATCCATGTTAACCTGAGGGGGAAAGGGAAAATCAGGTTTGGTTTTAAGGCTGGAATTAAAGTTACACACTTGTTTATGTCCACAACATCTGATACCGCCACTCTAAACTAATCATAACCAAATTCTTAAAATCTTACCCTTATCTTTTTCTAATCTGAAGTCCTTTTAAAAAACTACACCTAAACCTATGCCAGAGCATACAGCATCCCTTCATTGATTTCTTTTGCATCTCTTGGAGGTAAATCCCAAATAATACATGGTAGTATGTTGCCCGCCCATAACCACTAGCCTTTGGAAATCCACAATAACAATTGATTTAGCAGAACAGACGACAAGCAAAAACTGGGTGGTCAACTAATCTCCAAAAATCGTATTGTTAAGTGGCTTTTTTACAAAGGGAATGTTTACTTAGGGGATGCAATACACATCCTTAAAGGTTGTTGGTTCGCTTTTTGTCAGATCGTGGCTATACTTGCTATGGGATCCTGCACTTATATACACTGACAACAATACTGTGGGAAAAAAAACCCCTTGTGGTTTTAGCGAGATAATGCATCTCATAGTGCAACGCCCTATTCATATGGTAATAGTTGATGGTTCCGTGAACCATTAAACAGCAGTTTTTTGTCAGTACTTGGGAAGAAATGGATTTGGAAGCAAATTTCAGGGGGCAATGAGGAAAACTACGGCCTTCATTGATATAAATTGATACACTCCAGTTAAAGCAGGGGGTCCCAACACGATCGGACAACCCCCTAAGTGGCATAGTTGCCAACCTAGATCCCAAAAGAGGTATCAGAAATATAGTTTTGTTCCATATATGACTAAGATTTTGTCATTTAGCACAGAAGTTGTTAAGATATTCTAAAAACCTTTTGTAGGAAAACATACAAATTCTGCTTCACCTTGCACTAAAAAATCTTAACTTTAAAAACAGTTTTGACTACATTCAAATCCCTTGACCCAGCCACTGTTTGTCTCACCATTGTTGATGCTACATCCTCCTGTCCCGTTTCCAATGCCAGCCATAGAGGTGGGTTACCGTTCTCATCAGGGGTGTTCATGTTGGCTCCTCGCACACATAACGCATCTACGACTACAGGCAGGTGGCGCTTTATAGCTAATTGAAGAGGTGTTTCTCCCTCCTTGGTTCTGTTCAAAGACAGCCCAGTTACAAATGTTACGATTTGTTTTCAGAAGATGTGACTATTTTCTTCACATTGTTTAAGATGTCCTTCCACTATGAACCAATACATTCTCATTTCCAATGAGCCAAACTTTTTTTGGCCTTTGATGGTGCTAAATACGTTATGCAACAAGGCCAAAATAAAAAACAAGTTTGTTTCCAGTAGGCCGCACACATTTTGATTTTGAAGGCATTTTTACAGCATTTCGTTTTTTATTTGATTTACTGAGAAAATTCACATTTTTTGACAAAAATGCCTCAGAGAAATTTCATTTTCAAAAAAATATGTAAGTGCCCCCAAATCAATATTTTTGTTATATAAACTAATTATTTGACAGTCAAATTTGATTTGCAACTGTTTTGACTTGCCATTTGGCTGATTTGTGCCATTTCTCGGGGAAATCCTTTTAAAAAAATAAAAAAGTGCATTTCACATTTAGGTTTTTGGACTACCTACTGGAAACAAACATGATTTTCTGCCTAATGCTGTTGTAAAAGAAATTATTGTAATTATGCATACCGTAAAGGGGGGGGGGGCGTGTGGGGAGACCATGGACAGCAGAAATGAGGAAAAGGGGGAAAACGAGGAAAAAAGGAGTAAAATGCCAAAAACAGGCTGAAAATAAAAAAAAAGCTAAATTTGGACAATACAAAATTAAAAGAGGGAAATCTCTTAAAAAGAGGAAATTTCCACCCTGCTCTAATACAATGCTATGGTGATGAACAGAGTTACAGTTACCAAGATATGTGTGACACAGGTGATCCTCTGCTTTTACAAAAAAAGGTAAAAAAATGCTACCCAAAAATAAGAACAAAACAGTACTCATTGATGTTAATATGCATGTTGATGTTCCAATAAAAACAGTGCACTCTGTGTATCTTGTTTCAATATGGCAGTGTGTAGCAGAGTCATACCCTCTGACGTAGTATAGTTGATGTTAGCCCCAGCATGTAATACTTGGGCAGCAAAAACTATGAAGGCCAGTCCACAACGCAAGGCCTAGCGCAGTCTGGTCATTACTATCACGTAGATTGAAATCAGGAATGATTTGAATACCATCTTGGGCTTGAATGGCACTAGCTGAAAACAAAATATCACGAAAATTAAATGACAGTAAATTATTTTGTGTTTCTACAACAAAGTATTTTGTAACTAATACTTGCCAAATGGTGCATAGGTAGCACCTATCTGTTTTCATACATGGCCAATTTCTTAATTGCAGTAGCCATGCAGCTACCACCGAGCAGACAGATTATCTTGCAAATACTGTATTCACAACTAGCCCAGTGTGTACTGTGTAGTAGCTGCTGCAGTAGACACGGTGTAGCTGCTATATAGGCTACCAAGTTAAGCTTTGTCCATTAGAAAATGTGTAATGGTGCTCTCTTCAATATGCCAAGCTCAGAATCACACTTCATCTCAATTCAAAAGTGCAACAAATTGAAATTTATTCCATCAAATCAAAGAATTTTTCTCAATGAAAAATAATACTTACTTCTATGTTCTAAAAATACACTGACGACATCTGCATGCTGGTTGGCAATAGCCATGTGCAGTGGTGTCTGCTTAGAGGCGTGTAGCAAATCAGGCTGGTTATCGGAGTCTAACCCTATGGCGGCCATCTTGGTTGCTAGGTCTTCCTTGCTTTGCACATTGGGATTGGCTCCTTTCTGTAGGAGTAAGGTAACTAAACGGGAAAGCCCATGCTTGGCAGCTGCATGAAGCGGAGTTTCTCCCTATGATGCAAACAATACATATATCCAAATGCTTTTAATTCAAAGACAGAACCATTTGAATTATATCTTTCAGTTATACAGATATAAATTACATCAAAATATTTTTCTTACATTACACAGCAGCCTAATTAGCCATTAACATAGTTTATTTGCTTTGCTAATTATACCTGCATGCTCAATATGCTACACACGAACATGAAAGCCCGTAATAGAAACATGATGAATGCAACGAGGTGACTTTCATTATTAAATCTGAACTTGTAACACAAATTGTTGTGTTGACTATGTAACTACGGGTAGATTTCTCCCTTTTTATATCATATATCTTTCTTCAGAGTGGCCTGCACATACAGACATTGGTGGAAAATGTAAAACTAGCAGGCTTGGAACTGGTAACCTCCTGGTCTGTTGTCTTCTCCCAGGTTTGTGTGTTTGCATTTCTCAGTCCTCCATGGTTCGCTTGGAATTGGGCAAATGAATCATGAAAGCATCACATCCTTCGGAGGGGACGTGTACAGAGAATCACAACTGTACATGTACATCGCAATCAGTGTTGAAGACAAGAGTAGGGTGTAAACCCCTGACTGTTCCCAATCCGCCCCCCCCAAAAAAAAGCGGACTATGTTTGGATCGTCCGTATCATGCATACACGCGGCCCCGGATCAGCTTACTCAGCTGAAAATAAATCCTGACACCACCACAAGCCATTACCAATGACTTGTGGATATGCTAAGAAGTTCAGAATGCAACAATGTTTGACACAATTTTGTACATTAAATTAACATTTGAAACAGCCATGACATTTTTTATGCTGATGCATGCCTACCTTGTGATTGGCTATGCTAGATGAGGCCCCATGGGTAGCTAAGAATAGAGCAGCGTCCTCATTACCAGATTCACATGCCCTATGCATCAGAGAGTCACCTGAGAAACAACACAAGCATGATTAGACGATAATAACCAGATGTTTGTTTTGAGTGCACTAACCAATAATTAATGCACACATGTTCAGCTTGATGGCAAAATAATGTCAGGAGGCCCACAGGGGTGAACATCATTATCAGCTTATCAAACAGATGTGCAGAAAAAAAAAAACAGAGCTAAGACTAAGTGCACTAAAAAATCTGTTGAACACTTTATATACACACCTTGTGTGAACACAACAAGCTATGCACAGGTTCAAGGTTCAAGGCATACTTTGACCAATTACATAAAAAATTATAGCGATGTGAGGTGCAATCTTCTTCCTGGCTCACACAGTCCATGCACACTCGTGTTCATATTTGTTCAACAAATCTCTTTACTGGACTTTACATACCAAGCACACATGCAGTAACAAAATTACTGCACAATTATCCAATCAAATTCAGTCTTACAGAAAACATTTATCAACACAAAATGTTACACTGCAGTCCAGATTTATCATCATCGTAATACTTACACAATCAGCTACAGGCTTGCTTATATTTTTGCACCCAGATATTGCTACAATGTTATTTACACTGGTGTATTGACTTGTGCTAGATTTGTATGGTAGGCAGACTTGTTTGAATGATACTGATCGTAATACAAATTAAATCCAACATTGGGAGTAAAATAACACTCGGCTTCTGGCTTGTACCTGTATGCTGCACATAAACAAAAATGTTACCAACAGGTTTTGCACTTCTTTGGGTTTCTGCATCGAGTATACTCTTTCAAAGCCAGCAATGCACATAAACTTGTCTAAGCCCAAACCATCCTCAAAGTCCTGCCAGACTCACTAATTTATACTTTCAGCTACTAATAGTGCAACTGAGTCCACCGAAATTGGCAGGTCCCTGTGATTTGAAAGAGGTAGTTAGTGTGAACATTGCACTACATCTACACTACTTTTAAGCAGAAACAAATAGACCTTGTAAACTTGCATACTCCACAATTATTTGCTGAATCGGTCAAAGTTCCAGCTTACCTGTATGTGGACTAACTCCATCTGCACTACACCCCCTGGTGATGAGTTTAGCTGCATAGCTATCATCTTCCAGACTGATTTCACCTGCTGAGCTATCCAAGCCAAGCCATAGAGGAGTGTTGCCATCACTATTCACTAGGTCAAGGTTCAAACTGAAAAGGTCAAAGGTTAAGAGACAAGGATGTCATATTATAAACTGGTGAAATGTCTTGATACCTTAGCTTTACAATTGTAGGAGAAATGAATCATATATTTGCTGTGGACCATCAAAGCTCTTTTGCACAAAACTGGCTTTACCTAAAAAAAAAATAAAAGTCAACAACACAGGCACTATTTTTGCTTTCCTGCTTTTGGAAGTCAACCTCTACTTTGGAAGCCAATCACTTTAATTCAATGTAAACTTTAACTTCATACTGTATATGACTGCGTTACTGCAATGCATATTTGTAATTCACATCACTCATTTGCTGCAAGGCTAAAGTTCAAACTTGGAAGTACAGTCTGAAAAATTTATAACAATGTTCATTTTTTCCAGTAAAGAGAGTGCAAATGAAAATGTTGTTTTCCCACGAGTCATTGAACTTGAGAAAATGAACCACATGTCCTGTTTAAACTCAATGTACATATTGTATGGCAGTTTAATATTTAATTTAATATAATGATTGCAGTGATTTAAGTCATATGATAGTTTTCACTATCAGACATAGCATAAAAAGAAACCAGGTGATATTATGATATTAAACAAATATTGACTACCTAAATTCGTGCAATAGTAACAATATATCATAAGGTCTAATTTTGAATTTTCCATTGCACTCGGCTTCGCCTCGTGAAGTGAAAAATTCCAAATTTGACCTCATGATATATTTTTACTATCACACTCTCAGGCATTCAATATTTGTATACTATTTGTTCATGAAAATCTACACAAACTGACAGAGAAGAAGACTTACGACTTTTGTGAGAGTAGAAGATCAAAGACCTCTTGATTTCTGCTACCTACGGCATAGTGCAGTGCAGTGCTGAAAACACAGAAACATGCAAACCACGTTAACTTGAGTGAAACCAATCATGTGATGCTATTACTATTATATTCTATGCAGTAAATGAATTCAATTTATCAAGTGATTTATATTACAACTCAAATTTCCATGAAATCTACATTACAATGTACGACTACATGTAACATGCACACGGACAATTCACACAATCAAGGTTTTCTTTCAAAGCTTTTTTTTTTATTGTTTGCAAATAACCAATTGTAATGTCCTAACTCCCTGAGGTGCACCACCTCATGAAATATCCGTAAATAAGACTTACCAGATGGATTTCATGGTCACTGGAGTATTCCTTGTGAAGAAAACACTATTTTCATGCTTAATTTTCATAGCTGTAGACGATTTAAGGAAACCGCCATGTTTATTATTTATGCTATTGTTCTGCCACAAGCTGTTAACTTTGCTTGTATCCTTTGTGTGCTCACCCAAGTTCGCAAGGATGAGGCTTGTGGTACACTAGCTGAAGTCATGTGATATATTTTCGCTGGCTTCTGTTTTAGTATTGTGTGCGTCATTGTAAATATAGCACAGGGAAAAAAGATGGCAGCTTCCATGATTGCTGTACAGTCATGTACATTTGTCAGAATAAATCTGGATTTTTTTTCTCAAGGAATACTCCAATGACCACATATGAAAACCATCTGGTATGTCTTATTTAGGGATATTTCATTATATATGTGCCAATAGATTCATGCCAATAAATTCCTGAAGATGATGTGGATCCATCATAATTTAAGATGAATCTGTAGAAAAAATGTCATGAAGTCTTTGAAATGCACCTCTACTCACATACAATCTATCACACATTGGATAACATACAACACATATGCTGCAAAACTTTACAACTGACTTGACCAAGTGACATTCAAGTTTCATAGCTTATTCTTGTTTTAACACTTATGTGTATAAGGTCTTCTGCACTCCTGTTGGTGTATGGGGGGGGGGGGCCTCATGTGGACCATCCTGAAAATCACTTTGCCATTGGAATTTGTTACCAAACCTCTGGTCATTCATGGGATACATCAACACAGTACACTAAACCCCTATTTAGCTTATTAACATGTTTGGTGTATAAAATGGAAGGGTCTTATAACTGGACACTGAAGCATAATGCAGGTAGCTAGGAACCAAGCTTGTTTTTGTTTGTAAAATTAGTGTCATTTTTGAAAGAAAATGTGAACTATAGAGGGTATTATTTACCTGAAACGACACTTGCATACTATAAAGAATAGGCACATGTATTAAATTTTTAAAAACTCAGACAATTTCTAAAAATGTATTGTTTGAAATTTAAAGAAAAATTCAAACAAAATGAGTAAATTAAATAGAAATAGTGCCCTCGCAACTATGCAACTTGTAGAATACATATTTCTACAAACCAGCAGAAAAAATATGAATGATTCTATGAATAATGAGAAGGTAGATTAAAAACAGCTCAAATGTACCTGTGGCTAATATGATAGATGTTGGTATTGTCCAAGTATAAAATTCAAAATTTTGATATTACATCAGAAAAAAATAATAATTAAATGAGAATCTTCAACTGGAATTTTGCAGTTCTCAGCTTTTGCGCATGCTATATTCAAAGAATATGAGCTGGCTGCTCCATAAAAAAAACCTAACATTTTAATGACACATACACACATACATACACACATATACACAAACATACACACATTACACAAGCACAACAGATTGCAAAAGTGGTCCTGCCAGCTATGCTGGCGGCCCACAACAACTGTGCCCCATTGTTGGAGGCAATTGATTTGTTGCACCCTGGCTTAAAATATGCTGAACAATGTTAACTTACTTTCCCTTGGCATCTTGCTGGTCTGGATTAGCCCCGTGCTGTAGCAGCTTCTCAGCTACCGTAACCATCCCTTGCATCACATCTGGTTTAGTTAACGATGGGTTGTAACCAGCTGCTATATGTAGGGAAGTCTCCTTCTCTGCATGACTTGCTGCGTTCACTTGAGCTCCTGATTTGATCAGGAAACATGCAGAAAATTCATCTCCTGCAAAGAAAAGATTGGAACATTTTACTCATTTGTAACCGAGCTCAAAAATCTCAATCTCTTTTGAGTTAAGCAAAAAAAATCATCAAAAGATTGGTTTGGCATTTTTTTTTAACTGCGCCAATAAATCTTTTGCTCCAAAAAATCATCACACAGCAGTATCACTGAGTGTGAGGTTAATCTGGCCACCCTTGTTTTAACTAACTAAACTGCATAATGGTAGAAGTGAAAACAATCTTATAAGGCCAAAATATGTCAATTTTGGTGAAGATGAGTGTCCTAGTCCAAGCAGACTTTCAGCAAGGTAGTTGAATTTGGAAACATTTTATGCATATCTATGCAATCGTGGGCAGATGACTCTGTAACAATCAGCTGTATTACTTGGGTTATTTATGATGCTCTATGGAAGATATGGCATACTTTGATTGAAATGACTTCATTACGATATAATTATCAATTTGTGAAGCAGAAAATCATCCAAAATATGAATGGTATAATAATAACCAGTTTATATATAGTGCTTAATCCCCGTAAACAGGCTCAAAGTGCGGATAACATTATTATTACACCGCCTTTAAGAAATTGTCACAAACATTTCGCTTCATCTAGGTGGCTGCTCAAAGACATACCTTACAAGTGCACAAGCCTATCAGTACTTAGATTGTAATATTCCCCATGACAGCTCCCCAAATTTTGCTTGGGTTGACGAGGCAATTGAGATTAAGTATCTTGCCCAGGGACACAAACACGTTGGCCACTGTGGGGCTCGAACTCACAATTTTAACGGTCTAATGATCACAAGTCCTGCATTTTCCACTGGACCACACATGCTCTTAATGGTATTCAGTGATAGTGGCTTTATATACCAATATACTTTGTCAACTACAAATACCCTGCTATATTACACTCACTTAAATTACTGAATATATAAGCCATGGCAACATTTTTATTTTTAATTAAGTGTAACAACATTTACATTACTGGAGCAGTGGAAAATGTAAGTTTAAATTCTTCTATATGCTGACATACCTCTTTTAACAGCCTTGTGCAGTAAACAGTGGCCTTTCATGTCACTTCTATCAATGTCAACCTTGTGTTTAACCAGTTCTGTTGCTATGCTTTCTTGTTTGCTAGCCAAGGCAAGGTCCAATGGGAGGTCTCCTTTCTCATCAATTTCATTAAGTTTTCCTGGCAACTGTTGGAAATCAAAGCACACAATTAATTTTGGCAAGAGATTTATGTGTGGAAGATGTGAGAAGGGAGCTTGAGGGATGGTGGAACAGGAGGAGAAGTTGTGTGATGAGGTGGAGTTGGTGAAGGAGTTCACATACCTGGGGGACAGGGTTAGTGGGGGTGGTGGATGTGAGGCGGCTGTGACAGCTAAAGTGAGGTATGGGTGGGTGAAGTTTAGGGAATGTGGGGAAATGTTGCAAGGGAAAAGATATCCTTTGAAGATGAAAGGAATGGTGTATAAGAGTTGTGTGAAATCAGTGATGCTGTATGGGAGTGAAATGTGGTGTCTGAGCGAAAATGAGATAGAGATTCTGAGGAGGACAGAGAGAGCAATGATGAGAGCGATGTGTGGTGTGAAGTTGATGCATAGGATGAAGACTGAGGACTTGATGCAGATGTTGGGTTTGGAAGAAGCGTTGGACCGTTTGGCAAAGGCAAATAGTGTTACGTTGGTATGGGCACGTGCTGAGGAAGGATGACGGGCATGTTTTAAGAAAGGCTTTCGAGTTTGAGGTGGGAGGTTTGAGGAGGAAGGGACGTCCAAAGACATGGAAGCAGCAAGTGGAGGAGGAGAGTAGGAGGGTTGGGTTGAGGATGGAGGATGCATTGAATCGGGTGAAGAGGAAGGAAGGAGTCAGGGCGGATGCTGCGAGTGTGAGTTGAATCCGACTACTCCCGTTTATGGGGACAAAACCGGATTTAAAACATTGGTTTTACTACTACTACTACTACTAGAATTACAAACATATTTGACATTTTAAACATCTATGAATTTAAGACTCTAACAAATGTGTTTAAGACTTTGCATGCAAGTATGTGTGTGTCATTGATTGTTTTGGCACAAATGAGTGTGGAAGGAAGCAGCTCAATTATAGTTCCATTTTCCAAACTCGTTTGACAGGAACAATTACTAACAGGCACTACCAATACAGCACATGCTTGTCGTGTGCTCCAGTATGGTGCTGTAAAAAGTGCAGTCTAAAGCTATATTCAAAAAGACTAAAAAAAAAACAGACCCAACTGACAAGCAAGGGCACCTAAGGTGGATCCAAAAGGATACAACTGCACTTCACAAACAATGGCAAAAATTAAAAAACTATTTTTAATGAGAATTGCAACACCATAGGGGAACACGACACTCAACACACTTTACTATACAATATAAAAATACATCGGTCCTGGACCGCTTGTGTCGCCTGCGTCGGCGGTTTGTGATAATGGGCCTCACATGACCTTTGACCTTGATTTGACCTTTGACCTCAGAAACCAAAAGACGGATTGCCAAGTCGGTTCCAATTGCACTTCAACTTCAATATGAGGTCAATTTTACAGTTTTCTACATTTTTCTTACAAACTTGCCACTGACCTTTGACCCATGGTATTTACTGTTGACCTCGTCAACAAATGAGGGATCCCCGGTTACACATGACTCAAGTTTGGTTCCAATTGAACTTCAAACTGTCAATGAGGTTAATTTTTACATTTCAGCCATTTTACAACTTGACGTCATTTGACCTTGACCTTGGTATGCCTGACTTGACCTCATCAACAAATGGGGCGATGCATGTTGCACCTGTGACCACAATTTGGTTTAAATCCATAAAGTATGTGGAATACCGGCCAAATGGTAAACCTTGTTCACAACAGACATCAACCAACAACAGGACTACGGGACAAGTGATCCCTATGTGTCTTTCGCCTTAGGCAGGTGACACAAAAAAAACCGACGTTTCGGAAAGATAAAAACTTTCCTTTTTCAGGGTAAAAAAGACCAAAAGGGTCTACATTTAAAACATGCTGTAGCCCAGCACAAGGCAAGAAGCTAAATCACTTTACCATTTAACAGTTCTTGTTCCAAACTTGTTCAGCAGGGACAACAAATCTGTTAATCACTACACACAAAAAAAAACCCACAATTTTGGCACCATTTGCCATTTTGTGCTGCTCGGACCGGTAATGGTTAATGCCAGGGCCGTATGGAGATTTTTTTGGGGGTGGGGACCTTTTGGCAAAAGTGGACCTAACTCCCCAAAAATGGTCCTTTTTCAGACTTTAATCATCAAAAAGTGGACTTTCTTGTCAAAATTTCTCTAAAATTTTGGACTTTTTTTATCAAGAATTTCGGCAAGAAGTGGACCTTTTGTGGAATTTGGTGAGGTGCGCCCGCACCCCTCCTAAATATGGGCCTGGTTAATACAACAGTGATTATTATTATCTATTGGTGACACTTACCTGTGCATCATATTCCATGAGGTATAGAAACACAATGTCTTCTCTCTTATTCCTAATAGCAGTATGTAATGGGAATGCAGTCTTGGCTTTAAACATCTTGTACAGCAAAGGGGCACTCATGCTCACAAAGTCATCACTGGTGAAGTCACCCTGTAAAAGATAATGGATAAAACATAAATACAGATCCCCTGATGATCGTTGCTACTTAGTACATACCTGCCAACATTCCAAAGTCAGAAATCGAATGAGTGCCATCAGGGCTGCTGAGAGAAATTGCGGGCCTGTGGGGAACCTTGGAGTTATGGGCTTCCTTTTATCATACGGGCTCCAAAGAACAAGTTTATTCAATTTTTACATGTCATGTATTCTTTTTGTACAGGCTAGGGCCACCTACAACCCCATCCCACTTCTGTCACCATAAACAAGTAAAATAAAGATCTTTGCAATGTCATTGAAAAAACTTTAAATAGTTGCATGTTGTATTGATTTTAGAGTAACATTGTGAAGTTCATGTAAAACAAAACAACCAACCGACCCTAATATTTTTCCTCTATTACAGCAAGCAAACAATTTTTTTAGGCCTTAGTATATGTTACAGAATTATCAACTGAATTAACACAGAAAACATGTGACTTCTTACCCAATGATTAGAGATGAGTTTTGAACAGTGAGACTTCAAACTACTAGCACCTATTTCTTCTGCTACTTGATAGTAGCGTATACAATTGCGTACTGTCACAGACGACATCAAAGCCTTTTCACATCTGTACAAATACACAAGAATTAAACCATAAAAAGCACAATAAACATAAGGGGATTCAGAAAAAGCTTGTACAAGAGGGTAGCAACAATGAGTTATTGATTTATTTCAAAAAAAATTCAGGCATGGGAAACAAATTGAAACCAAAATTCCACTAACAAAATTATTCCAAATCTGCCATCCTCTGGTACCATACCCATACATTAAAGTTGCATTTCGTGATCCTAGGACCTTAATTTTTGTTTATGGTTTGCTAGATATCGTCAAGAAAAGGTTATTTCCAAAATTTCAGTTGATTCTGTCTGTGAACGGATGGAAAATACAAAATTACCAATTTCTTCTAAAGTTGATCAAAAATGCACGTAAGATTAGGCACATATATTGTACTATATATATTCTAAAAACATTTCAAATATTTTGACTCTTTTTGGAGGATCAATGATAGATCCTTTAACAGACAGTATATAACAATTCCGTAGTAAGAATGCGAAAGTGGCGTCTGTATCTTCGCCACTGAAAAGGTGATATGGTCTGCCCAAAACATAGTCCGGACTCCATGGAAAATAACGGAAGAAAGCGTGAAAACTAATGTTGCGTGAAGAGTGAAGAGTCAAACTGAATTGAGGTCCATATTCTTCACCGTGTAGTTGGACTCTGAGTCTGGAGGAGGCGTATCTCCCAAGCCACACCACAACAAAAGTACTCATGTTAAAGTACATACCTACATACAAACCTACATACACACCTCCACACACACATTACACCTCCACCACACATACACATCTCTACACACACACCTCAACCATGAGCACAGGCGGAATGGTATGGTCTTTGTTTTTTGTGGGCGCAAGCTATAGCCTGGCAGGACACTAGCAATCCGGGGTGCGTGTGTATGTGGGTGTGTTTGTATGAGTGTGTGTCAAACATTGTTTAAAAAAAGGTTTTTTAAAATTGACCTCAATTGAAAAGTTAAACTTCAATGGAACCAACTTCTGTCATAGGCACAATGGGGTCCCTCATATGGTGACGAGGTCAAAGGTCATGTTGAAAGCGTCAAAGGTCATGTGAGGTCAAGTTGAAAAAAAATGGGTAAAAATGTAAAATTTGATCTAAAATTGAAAACTGGAAGTCATTGGAACCAAACTCTTTGTACATAGGTCACCATGCGATCCCTCATATGTATGAGATCAAAGGTCAACGGCCAGGGTCAAAGGTCATGGGGCGGCCCACAGAATTATATTCTTTGACTATAGAGAGCGCAAAAGCCGAGACCGCGAAAATTTAGTTTATTTTGCTCATTGAATTACTAATATTTCTCAGGAATATACAATAATTCTATGGTTTCAATTCAGACTGTTCAATAAGGATTTTCTACTCACAAGAAATATACATGGCGACGATCAACTATTAATAAAACTAGAATTTGGTGTTCTCGGCTTTCGCGCTCGCTATGATTCAAAGAATATAAGCTGTGCGCCCCCCACCAGAAACACCAACCGCACCAGCCCCCTGAAAAAAAACTTAACAATTTTTGACCAAACACATCCATAAAAACACACCACATACATACCACACGACAATCAACGGATTGTAAGTGTCCTGCCAGATATAGCTGGAGGCCCACAATAAAAGTTAAGCTTTTAGACTTGTATATAACTCTAAATATGCTAATTCATCTATGCCGTAAAATTAACTGGTCGTTCGCGTATCTGTATCCATGCATCTGATTCTCATTGTGACCTTTCACATTCAGTTTGCATTCGACGTATTATTGACAGTGAGTACACCATAACTCGTCATCAAACTAAATCATCCATATTCATAAGCTAACACAAGGTTTCACACCACTAAATACTGCTCCCATTCGTTCCTGTACAAAAATGGGCGAGATAAGAACGTCATTTTCTCCTCAATGGAACATCTCAGACCGAATCAATCATGAAATTAGGGTAGTTATCCCCAAAATTTTCGAGCTACTGGACCGTGAAGACTAGCATGCACCGTGGACCCTGAAGGTCACAGCACTTTTTCAGTCAGGTGTTCCCTGTAAGAATACGGTTAAAATTGGTTTGTCGGATCAAAATAACATATCAATGACAATCTTTTGATATTCCTACAGATTTTATACTTAATATTGATAGCAACCATGATTTGTAATCCAGATCTCGCCATTTCTCTCAGTTTTTAGGGTATACTTAGGCAAGGGTCACCAAAAAAACCCCACCTCATTTGCAGTGGGGGCTGGACTTACCGGTTTCTCACGTTATTTACTGGTGTGAATCCACAAGAGCAATGAATATTCAATTTTTTTCCAGGATGACGTTTTGTTTACAGCCGTACGCGATGAATATCTAAATTAATATTTAGTAGCTAATGAGATCGCTAAAGTCAATCACTTATGTAAAAGTCAACAATACGTCAGCGAAAGTGATTATGAATATTTATTAACTGATCGTGAAACGTCATCGAAATGATTTCGAAGTCGCGATCGAATATATGAATATTTATGAGTGGTGACATCATCGCTCAACTTCCAGGTTTGAAGAACAGTGTCGAAAAACATGTAGGAAACGTATCAACCGATAAAACACCGTAGAATCATTATATAACACATTAAATGACATTGTTCGTGTTCATAATTAACACCATAGTATTATATATTCTGAGAAAAACTAATAATGCATTTTCGTTTTTTTAAAAAGTGTAAAGACAATACAAGTTAGCCTAGTGCTCATGCCTCAACACATAAATAGACCTCCACAGAGCAGTCCACACACATACACACCTCCACATACACATTTGCATAGCATGTGGGTTTGTTCATTAATAAGGGGTCCAATGCACTTTTACATACCATCATATGTTCAAGTCTCATTTTTTTTTTATCAAAGGAAATAAATTTCCAGGAAAACATTTTTTTTGTTACATATTGATTAGGGTTTAAAATGATATGCTACTTTGAGGTGCAGTATGTTTGCAAAAAAAGTTATGGTTCGAGAAAGTCTTGGTATCCACCATTTTTTCTGGTCCAGTGTGTGACATTTTAAGAAACCAACTTTATCTATGAAATTAATCCTAGTCCCTTAAGTCCCATTGTTTTCTTACCAAAATATTCTTAACAAATATACTTTGACATATTACTGTGCAAGTTTGCAATATTAATATCACAAGCATAACTGCACACTTCAGTCATAAAAACTAGGGTACCGACGCAACTCTTTCGTGTCCTACCTAGTTGCGTTGGCTTTTCTGTTTTTGATGATTATTTTTTTACAACCTATCATTCCCTTGCTAATAGATTATGTTGACAAAGTGACAGGACGTAAAGTTGCATAAAAAAATCGTAGAAGGATGGTGAAAAAGATCCACAAAAAAATCCATGTGGAAAATCTTAAAATAGCGCAATTTTCGTATCCCTAGGGGTGCGTTGCGTTGGTGAACTTCACGGGCTCGTAATTCTGATAAGAATGTAGTCATCATCTAACTTTATGAATGAAATAGAGGCAAACCGTCACCCCGAAGTTTACATGACAACGCCACAACATTGCATTCCCTTCCATACTGTTACACTACCTGCTAAATTTTCGTATCCAGCTTTGAGTTGTAGTTACGTTGGTTATTTTCGTTGCGTCGTCCACACAAATTGATCATCAGGTGAAAAGGTATGCACCCTTCTTTATCGTGTACTTTATATATGTAAAGCTTCCAATAAACCCGAGAAATTTAGATAAAATTTATGATCCTTGAAATTGGTTTGGGTCAAACTCGGAGGCCATCATCCCTGCAGAGCAATGCACAGGACTCGAATCGACTACGCCGGTCCGTACTTCGCTGTATTTGATGTGGTCCTGCTTTAATCTTAGCCCAAAATCGTGCTGTTGTAGATGCATAATCAGTAAGAATGTTTTTTAAATCCACTTCCAGCGGTAGATCAGTATTCGTCACCATTATTATGATTTTCTTGTCTTTATGACCGACGTATTCAGTTTGACACTGGATACGAACAACTTTGAAGGTGTACACCGTTGCGTTTTGCTGGAGCGGTGGTGTGCACTCTTGACGATTTTTTTCAAATACATACGTACGTTGTTGTTCAATAATGTTTAAAGCTTAATATATAATTAGTAATAGCATATAGGGCCTAACTCGGCGAACGACGTTGCATTTTACATAACTTCCAAGTTAAAAAATGGACCCTTGTTTTTGAAGCCTCTTGATTCTCATTTCAGTCATCAATTTTTCTTTGAGATAACATTTACCATGGATAATAATGTTGTGTATGTGATTTTCAGTTGAATGGATGGTTGTAGAGATGTGAGTTTTTGTTTGTCCCTGTCTCTTGTCCTCTAAAAAAAAAAAAAAAAAAAAGATCAGTATTCGTCACCATTATTATGATTTTCTTGTCTTTATGACCGACGTATTCAGTTTGACACTGGATACGAACAACTTTGAAGGTGTTCACCGTTGCGTTTTGCTGGAGCGGTGGTGTGCACTCTTGACGATTTTTTTCAAATACATACGTACGTTGTTGTTCAATAATGTTTAGTTTAAAGCTTAATATATAATTAGTAATAGCATATAGGGCCTAACTTGGCGAACGACGTTGCATTTTACATAACTTCCAAGTTCCAATCTCATTTTGACATTTCCTCCATCTTTATCTCGGCTGACGTATTTGATAACCCGATTGATTTTCGGGGTGGATTCATCAAAGACCTACACATGGTCGTGGTGATTTTCCACTCATATGGAACACAGTACATGTTGACTTTGTGTACATTGCATAATGACGCTGCTTTTGGCGGGTAATTTTGGGTTCCGATTTACGTATTGTTTTGCTTGGTTGACTTGCCCGTATAGCTTGAGTTTGTGTTAAAACATCATTTTAATGTCTCCGTTCGTCTATCAATCCATGTTTAATCCCGGTCTGATAACCTCTCCGTACCATGGAATTGTAATTTACGAATTATTTTCACATATTTACTGGTTCATGTGCCACTTGATTCATGGAAAGTGAAACTGTAGATTGGGTTGGGTTCATGCATTATTCATTGGGAAATCCCTGGGCATGACCTGGGAAATCCCTGGGCGTGGCTTCAGATGATTGTTGATATATGCCAGGGACTTTTGCAGTGGTGCGGTCATCTCATCTTGACTACAATTCCGGGCTACGATTAGCGTTAAAATTTAATAATTTCCGAGCTCATCATTTATTCGATTGAGATAAGTATTTGAACTTCCCTAATTTCTCAATACCTGTCATTGTCCCGGTCATTGTTAAGGTAGCATCATCGGTTCCATCTGTAGTTGGTTACTAAGCAACCGCAGTAGTCATTGTAATATCAATGAGTTGATTACCTCATGGCTGATGGGGCTGGGGTTTCCCGGGATGGGGAGGACTGCATGGGTTCAGGCCGTGGGAACAAAGCTTGAACTTCACAAGAAGTGACCATGGAGTAGAAATTAAAACTGACGGGAAAGCGGCGAACGTAAAAAAAAAAAAAAAAAAAATTGCATAATGACGCTGCTTTTGGCGGGTAATTTTGGGTTCCGATTTACGTATTGTTTTGCTTGGTTGACTTGCCCGTATAGCTTGAGTTTGTGTTAAAACATCATTTTAATGTCTCCGTTCGTCTATCAATCCATGTTTAATCCCGGTCTGATAACCTCTCCGTACCATGGAATTGTAATTTACGAATTATTTTCACATATTTACTGGTTTATGTGCCACTTGATTCATGGAAAGTGAAACTGTAGATTGGGTTGGGTTCATGCATTATTCATTGGGAAATCCCTGGGCATGACCTGGGAAATCCCTGGGCGTGGCTTCAGATGATTGTTGATATATGCCAGGGACTTTTGCAGTGGTGCGGTCATCTCATCTTGACTACAATTCCGGGCTACGATTAGCGTTAAAATTTAATAATTTCCGAGCTCATCATTTATTCGATTGAGATAAGTATTTGAACTTCCCTAATTTCTCAATACCTGTCATTGTCCCGGTCATTGTTAAGGTAGCATCATCGGTTCCATCTGTAGTTGGTTACTAAGCAACCGCAGTAGTCATGGTAATATCAATGAGTTGATTACACTGGTAACTGAAAACGTCTGAATTTGGGCAAATGGTCTGAATTTTAGTCACTCACAACAATGCGGAATTATCTATTGTTACTCCTATAATTTCAGACAAAATTCAGAACAAAATTCAGACGCCAATTCAGACACTTGCACCCAAAATCTGCATTGTATGAAAAGCAATCAACTGACTCAACGGGATTATAGATTTGGGGTTTGGCACAATAGGACAAGTAGATTACAATACTTGAGGTTTGTGTAATTATCAATAGGCAGCACTTAATGTTGTTTATTATTGGCTCTTTGTAGTTTATTGATTTTGTTCTGGGTGGCAAAGCAATTAACTTTGGGTGGGCAAAGTGTCTGAATGTAGGTCTGAATTTAAGCTTAATTCCCCATTCATACAGCCTTTCTAGATTCAGACCTTTTGCCTAAATTCAGACACTTTCAGTTACCAGTGTTACCTCATGGCTGATGGGGCCGGGGTTTCCCGGGATGGGGAGGACTGCATGGGTTCAGGCCGTGGGAACAAAGCTAGAACTTCACAAGAAGTGACCATGGAGTAGAAATTAAAACTGACGGGAAAGCGGCGAACGTTACTTTCCATCAACCTTTTTATACGTTGACCCTACAATTATACAAGCAAATCGCTGATGAAAATGCAAGTTTACGGTCCGGGTGGGTTTATGGCCTTATGGATGTGTTCATGAAAATATATTCCAAAATAGCCGGTGTTGTGTTTTGTTTCTTAATCTTGACATGGACGTACCATGATCTTAATGAATACAAAAGTAAGAAGTAATGTTGAATATGTCATAAACATTTGGGAGCAGTTAAAATTATTTCTCATATTAAGCACTCTCTGTCATACTGTATTCCATTGCATGATAACCGTGACGTGTATGATGATTGACGAGGGATTTTTGCTCCCCGTGATCTGGCGCATTGGTATGCTTGTACTAAACCGGACCCGGCGGCCCGGCCCACATGCGTTCGCGGCGATTTTCTCATCGGTAGTAAAGTTGAGTTGGAAGGAACAAAGCATTCTAGCCAAGCTTTGGAAGGAAGGAGGAATGGATTTTTTTCAATACGGAAAGAGGGGTTTATGTGAAAGTTAAAATGTTTTAAAAAGGTACGATTGAAATCAAATGTATTGCTTTTCCATTTAAATAAACTGAGATGCCAGTCTTCTGGTTTTTCCCGGAATTCTGGTTTTTTAAATCTACAGGAAAAAGAATCAGGATTTTTCCGGTTATATTTTTGAAGGATTAAATATGCAGAAAACCGGAAATCAAGGGCTTCATGTTAGGAATTTTTTTTTATAGAAGTAAAAGTAACGTATTGTATACCTGCCGACTAGTGTAATTAGTAGTACGATTTTGCCGTATTTTTCCTTTTTTCGAGTCATTAAAGTGTTTTAAAACGGCTGAATATGGTTTCTGAATGTATCCAGCGACTTTAAAAAAATAAAGAAAATAGATTGAAAAAAGTGAATTTGCCAGAAAAATGCTTAAATATGTGACCAATAAAGTTCTGACATTTTATCCATAATAATCCCACCTTTTGAATGAGTATTTTTCTTCAAAAGTGACCAGGAAACTTCCCAAATCGAAAGCAAAATCATGTGATTAAAAACCCGACTTACATTCCCGATGATTTTCACCGATACCAGCATTTGATTTTGTGC
>JAMKCH010027753.1:0-19156 GCA_023653785.1 Ophioderma brevispina
CCATATGGGCTTTGGGACAGTTGTTCTTCTGACGATATGAATGATCACAGCAATTGATCTGTGGCAGTAAAAACAAGTATAGATTTATTGACCGGGGCCAGTGTTCTTCTGAAGAATTTGGTTGCAATCTGCCAAAGTGTTTGACAGGAGAATTGCCAAAAATTCAAAAAATGACCGGACATATACTATGCAAGAGTGATTTCTTAGTTTGGTTCTGAAGAGTTCTGTGGCAAAAAAAAAGACGGCAAACCTCTTGCGTCACCCCTCTACCATTTTTACATAATTGTATAGCGTTTTAGCACTCTTCTAGTAATAGCTTTAGATTCCTTTTCAAATTCAATGCAAAACCATTCATATCAAAGATACTTTTAAAAAAATTTACCAGTTCGTTGCAAAATTCAGAGTAAATAGGTGTAACATGAGCTATCAACATCAGTCACACACTTGTGTTCTTAAGTATATTACATTATGCGAGTCACATTCTAGCCTACTACGTTGGCAAAAAAGTATCTCGCCTGTTTTTTTATCAATATTGTGCAAAGTACTACCATTTGTGAAATTTTTCGAAATATTACATTTTTTTAGGGTACTTGACGCTTTCATTTAACAGCTCGCTTGTAAAAAATCATGCAGAAATGGCTGAGTGTAGAGAACGTCTGAAAGACGCAAACCCCAACAAAACCAAAAGTTGCAGTTTTTGATTTTCAATGGGCATTGCATTTTGCAGTGTCTACTGGACACGAAAACGCTGCCCACAATCAATATTGCAAGTAGGCTTTCTTGCTCATTCAGTAGGAAAACCTCTGTGTAAAATCAATACACACAATGATTTGCTTGTACACACACAGAGCAGAACCTAGGCAACAAAGTGATATTTCAAAAACTTCAAATGGTCTGACTTTGGAACAATACTGATCGAAAAACATTGCCAAAATACTTTTGTGCCAAGTTGTTTTAATTGTTAGGATTCAGGCCTATTCTGTTACTGTAAAACAACCACCTTCTGTTGGTGAAGACTTGCATTGGCACACTGGGTGTAGAGCTACAGTCTTGTATCTGTAGTTGTGGGTTCAAATCTTGCTGTAAGTCCTTATATTTATTTGATGGGAAGTTATTCTCTCTAAGAGTAAACTTTCTATACAAAAGAATTCTATCAAGTAATGGTAGTAATGATCAGATGATTTTGAGGCCGGCAACTCCCACTGATGTGATCCTGGAACACAAATTCGCAGATGAAGTATTAGGTATAATCAGTAAACAAAAATTACTGCAATATTAAAACTTGCAAGATCCCCTAGGATGGGAGCAAATATGCAATTGAGATCATTAACATGTGGCAAATAGTGACAAAGTGCATGGGTTATATACTTGCAGCCACCACTACCCACATACCAAGTTTCATCAATTTGGAATTGTTTCTGCGTTAGAAGTTCACCTTTTGAGTAATGAGCCAAGCAGGCGCCAAAATATGCAAATGAGCTTCATTAATATGCACAAAAATCATTGATTGACAACAGTGTGCGGTTTACTTACACGCTACCCACTATCCAAATACCAAAGTTTGTCAATTCGAGACATTGGATTCTGGTTAGAAGAAGTCACCTTTTAGTCAACCTATAACCGAATTAACCTACCAAAATTGACATGATGAACGAACAAAAACACACAACAAACAACACACACACAGGCAATTAATGCAGGTTAATTGTAGAATTTTCTTTTGTGTTAAAATTAGTGACAAAATTAGACACAAAAGTCATGCGAAATAAAGCAATACATAGAAAATGGAGTCACAACAAGTATACCTCATCAGTTACACAGGCCACAGACAGGAATGCTATCACAAATTCCCCCATGGCTTTTTAAGGCAGGGGATAATAATCATGCATGTATAACCATTTGGGATATCTCCCAAATGAATATTTACTGACAATGCGTATTAAAGCATATTACAAATACCGTAACCACTCGGGTATAAAAGCCCACCTTCGAGGTAATAAGCCCCACCCCCAATTTTTAAAGAAAATACTACCAGTGAGCTAGCATTTACTACTAGGGTATAAGCCCCAGGTGGTAATTTAGCATTCACGAACAATGGTGTGGCAGTAAGTAATTACAACAAAAAAAAATCACATTTTAAAAACTTGAACTATTCTATAGAGCTATTAAAGTAGAGCCCAATACATTGGGATGGCGAATGTTTTGAATAATAAACTTGAGGAAGGTGATGGGAAAATTGAACTTAAAGTGACAGGAGGAGATTTTTTTAGGATAAAATTTCTCTCAAATTGCCACAGGATCGATTGTAGACACCTACCAAGAACGTTCCGAAGTGTTTATTGGACAAACAAAACAAGTACAAAGAAAACAGCAAACCTTGTTTTGACTTGTCGACTATCGTAATTGTCCCCAGAGAACCACCCCCCGTGCTGACTTGCTGTCGTGCACGACAGAAAGTACTAAATCATCATCTTACTACATAAGACGGCGTATTCGGCGTAGTCACTTCAGGTGGTGATCTAATACATTGGAAAGGATTCCCCAAATATGCAAAAAACCCGGGTTCGAACAAATTGGGGGCGCTTAGTTCCTGGAAATCCCATGTCTCTTTAAATGTTTTAATACTGCTACAAATATTCTAAAGTGTACATAAATAGCATCTGGTGAATAATTTGCTCTTGAAATTTATTGCAATTTGGATTGATATTTGCTCCAAGTTCTAGCCCTTTTTTTTCCCCGACTATAAGCCCACCCCTATTTGAAGTAAAATCTTCCATTAGGGGGGTGGGCTTATACCCGAGTGTGTACGTAATGCTGTCATTCATCTGGTGTTGTAAATTTATTTCATTCTACTACTACTACCTCTCATTTTTTGAAATTTACTGGAATGCAGGAGCCCACATTAAAAGCTGAGAATTGATCCTGTACCTTGATGGTTTTTCCAAATACAAACCAGGAACAAGTCAAGTCTGGACTTGTACTATGAGACTTACAGCAATAAATGTGATGTGATCTGGGTAAGGAAAACACGTTTCGGCATGTCGCACGGACAGTTGAAAAAAGATTAAAGAAAAAACCTTAAAATTGTTATGTTTACTTTATTTTTTGTCAGATTGTATAAGGCATAACTTTTGATAGTTATCATAGAAGAAAGAAGTAAAAAGTTATGGAAACTTTATATTCAAACTCTGCAATGCTAGTCAACACTCAAAATATAAATTTCGCCCCATGTGGCGGGTTTTCCCAGAGAGCGCATCAAAAGAATATAAAAATCAAAAGTTACACAAACGTAACATACACATAAAAATGTCCTAAAGTAAATGTGGTCTACACTTGCAGAGGGTAATCAAACATACAACATGTTTAACATCCTATGAGAGAAAAAGGGTTAGCTTCTTTAAAATATTAACTGTCAATACACAGTGATATTGGGGACAAACATGTATTGGGACAGAATTTTGATTGTTGCCCTTAGATTAAAAATACATCGGGTCCCCAACCGTGAGTGTCATCTGCCGTTGCGGTTTTCGAAAAATAAACCAAGGTCACATTTGCAAGTCACGAAGGTCACATGAGGTCACATGGGCTCACCAATCATGTCACCCCACCCTCCTGTCACCAAGTACATCATTGTATGCCCTTACAGAACTCACACAGCATGCAATATATTAAGGGTTAACCTTTGAATGGACCAAGGTCACATGGGTCACCAAGGTCACATGAGGTTACCAACATGTCACCCTGCCCCACCCCCTCCTTTCAACAAGTTACATCATAGTAGCACTTAAGGAACTCAGACAGCATGCAAATATTAAGGGTTAACATTTTGGAAACACAGACACACACACAGTCGTACGACCAGATTGAGTAATCCCTTGTGCCTTCCGCAATTCTTGCAGATGGGACACAAAAAAATATTTCATCAATTTGATTTGGAAAAAATGAAATCCTGAAAACATACCATTTTTTAAAAATTGTGGTAAGCCTCTAAATTGAGAAATTGTCCAAGCAGAAAGAAGTTCGCCAGGTACTTCTGAGAAAGTCACTGAAAATAACAACTTTAGAAACAAGTAATATAACAATTTATGAGCAGATTTCTATTAGTTACAATTTATTTAAAAAAGTAATTACGGTGGGTTTTACAAGTATAGATCACCTTATTATGTGGTCCACATTATATTTTCACAACATTTATTCACTTAGGCACATCAAACTGAGAATATTTTGAGGAAAGTAGCTAGCTACAGGTAAAAGAAATAAAAAACATACACAATATGCAAAGGCAACAGCTATTTTCTTTTCTTCAGTTATAATTTATGAAAGAATTGTATCTTACAAAAATTGCACTAGGGCCATGAGGGAAGAAAGATCGGGTTTGATAACAATAGCAAATACACCATCAAATAACTTATCCAGGGTCTAGGGGTTCAATCTGAATGGATATGAAGATAATCCGGTAGACGTTTCATATAGAAGTCCAAGGATGTAAATGAGGTATTGCCATTGATACAGCGCAACTGACGAATATTTAACTACCTCATTTGCATCCTTGGGACGTCTATATGAAAAGTTTACCAAAATACACGATACAGACCAGAATAAGGACCTGCAGGTTCTCACTTATGTGATGTGACAAGCCAACAATTGGGGGGGGGGGGGGGGGGGGGGGGGGGGGGGGGGTAGGAAGTCGCAAATATTGATTCTGACTTTTGAGCTATAGCCAAACAAAGGAGAAATTCGTTTGTTTCCTGTGTTGTGGCCACCTTCAACTAATTAAATCTTTGGGAATAATTGGTCATTTCCTGCGGTTTAGCAAAAGCTAGCGTTTTAAATGGTGATACAGTGACATGGAAAGTAAAAATCGAATTGACCGACTTCAGGACTATCTTCTTGATCAATCACATATAAGTCCGGCTGAATGCCCAACAATTAGAATTTTTTTTTTCCTTGCTAGCATCATCGCAATGGCAGATTTGGGAGGTGGAATAGCCCTCTTTGTCATGCTTGCAATGGGGGTGGGGGGGGGTTTATTGTCCCTTCTTGCAATCAAGCCCTACACCAAATAATAAGTGTAGTGTCAAATCTACCAGAGAGCAAAGCCAAGTCTGAAATGTTGGCATCCCCTTTTTTGCATAAGATCTTATCCATCCCTGCACAATCTCCCTTTTTGATTGAAAATTTTTGTTATTTTCTCTCCTTTTTTTAATTTTTTAGTTTTTTGCTTTTTTTAATGTTTTGTTTATTATGGAAGAGAAAAATGGATTTTCCATAGTGCTATATTGAGATGGGTGCAGGTGTTGTTTATTGCCTTTAGAGATATGGCTAGACAAGTCACTCAGAAATTGTTGCAGAGGGGTCGGCAACGCGCGCGCCGAATTATCTGCACAAAGGGGCGAGACTATGGTAAGCCTCATATTGCGGTTACAATGGTCGGGCCAACCACTCAAACAAGCCAATCGGCATTCAATTCCGTGTTTTGACGGCAAGTCACTTCGGCGCACGTTAATACCTCTGGAACAATTCTGGCAGAGAGTATAGATGAGTCCGATTTTGTATCATTTGTTTCAACTTGTAGCTTAAAGGCTGACCTCAGAGATTTACCAGATGGGGGCACACACAATTCAAACATCACATATTTTGCAAGCATATGCCTTGTTCCATGTGCTAATCAACTTGTGTGAAATAACTAATCTCAAATTGAAGTCATTCATATAGAAAATCACAACCTTTGTTATAACATTCCGAATCCTAGAATTTTGTTTTTACCGGTATCCTATGGCACTGTTATAACTGTGGCAAATTGTTAACCGTATGAAAGACTTTAAAATTTTGATTCATCTCTAACATTAACGTTGGAATTAAGCTTTGTAGGTTACTAACCCCGCCTTAGTTTTCTAGATGACAATTACTACACAAAACATTGATTTGAAATCCTCTGAATCAGCCTTTAACAAATTGGCTATCCGCAATATTAAAACATAGCCCTTCTTTGTTTTGGCAAAGAGGTTTACTTTTTGGAGATTCACTACTGTATGGGCCACAAGTAATAACAATACTACATGGTTGGAGGGGAAATGTGCAACTATTTTCGCGAGGTACTGGCTACAGAAAGGCCTACCACCCCGAACCCGAAGGGTGAGGGGTGGTAGGCCTGTAGCCATTACCGGAGGGAAAATAGATTGCACTATTTCCCCGACTAGCATGTAGTATTTGTTTTTACACCTTTAATTTTATGAGATAATGGGCATGCAGAATTTTAACACATATCGTGTGACTGTAACTTGGGGCTTTTAAAAAAAATCGCCATCCCATTTACGCAGGTACGAAACTGCCTACATGAAAATCGCCCCAAACAAACTCGCGTCCAAGGTCGGCACTATTCGAATCACTTCAGCTTCCGACACGAGAACTTCCTTTTTCCCCAGTACAACTATCTGAAAAACTAAATTCAAGCCTTCCGGAAGACGACAAATCGCGTTTTTTGTGCATTTTAATTATTTTGTATTACCGCACAATTTTCGTCGTCCTGTTCCAAGACAAGCGCTGACCGACTACTTGTTGGCGGCCATTTTTTGTTGTTGTTAGTTAACACCGGAGCAAGTTCCTTCTTTTTTGGAGAACCGTAATAACTATAATGTGTGACTTAACGCTAACATTGCTAACTTTTGCCTCTGGGTAACGATGATGTAGGAAAGTAGGTAAAAAAATCCGCACAGGAATAGCCAAACGCTCTATTCCCCATCTATCTCACATTTAGAATCATCCCTGTGTCCAGCGCAATTAACCACTGAAATGAAAGTACTTATGCCTATTATCCTCATGAATATTTATTAAGGTGTAATACAAGTTACTAATCACACACATACCCTTATTAAGGAGGTGTAGATTTGATGTTCTTTTATATAACTCTGGTAGAGGCGGAGGGGGGGAATCCGACTCATATTTCCCTCAAATAAGTCCCGATGGGATTGGGCCCCGCCTCAGCTCATGGCTTCTTTTTTTGCAGGTAGTGTCCATCATAATGTGGTCCGATATACTGTCAAAGACACATGAAAAAGGAAAAATAATATTATTGGAAAATGGGGCACATGTGTAAAAGTAATATTTTTTCATCTCAGCTGAAGTAAAATAAGACGCCTGATGGGTTGCTGTATTAAATGAACATCTTCACCACAAAAGATCAATGTAATTAATATTGCACACAAAGACATAATGCACTGGTGATGGTTGTAACCATAAGATGCTTATCCTACATAGGACACCCAGACACTGCTGCAAATACCTTGTCCAAACTGATACCAACACGCAGTGTGCAGCAAAGGCTGTGAAATTCAATGATCCCTAGAAGCTCTAACATGATCTTGTACTTCACAATTGACTTTTTGAAGTGTGAAATAAGGGTTGGGAATGCCCAATACCCAAATATCATTAATAGTCTTCTTGACCTCTATGCAGTCACTATGACACAAAGGTACAACATTTTTTACATTTCTTGCCTCAATGTTTCAAACAAACTCCTTTGTCAATAGTATGAGTAACCGGTCCTAATCGGGCTTGTTAGAGTGGACCTTGTCAACTCATCACTAGACCCTTTTGGTCCTCAGTGTTGATTGCAACTCTGCTCTGCTTCTTGCTAGTTACTGATTACACATCTGTGACCCTGATGATATCTGAATTAACCAATGATGCAATTGAGTTTTTGAAAGGTTGGGTTTTATTAAGCAACACTAGTATTGACTACTAAATATCATTGTACTTATCAATGTCTGGAGTATTTTCAGCAGTACATAATACCCTTCTGTTTATGGTCAGTGAACAAAAGCATTACATTTCAAAACCACTGAATCAGTCAATCCTTGAATGCACCATCAACGTAGATACCATTTTGTTTCATTTTTTGGTGGCCTGTGAAGGGGCAGGCCGTTCTCTTGCACACAACACTCACAGGCTTGAACTTTTAGGGCCAAACCCCATCTGAACAGACATTGTTGTGCTTAGTGAATCATCCTCATACCAGGAATTCAGCATCTTTTACATGTAATATTGCGTAGACGGCGCCTCTCATGAACAGGTGAAGATCGTCGTTTTATTCCACCCTGTAATTTTGAAATATTTTTCACCCCTCCAAACCTGTGGTACTATACTTAAAGAATTACATTAGTGTGGCGTTGGCATGGGGTCTGGATAGAGGGTACTTAGTAGTTACTTGAGTACATATATATTCTCAGTAACTTTAAACCCAGGTTTAAAAACTGGGGGTTGTAGTGGCTTTAACCCTTCCTCCGAAGTCCGTAATAGCAGTGGTCACGAGACAGCAGTAAATTCGTGGGGTTGATTCAAATCGCTTGGATAAGGACGAACTGTGCGTATGAAGTCGATGCGAAAATGCACACGTAAATCATCTGTCTGAACGCATTGAACCGTCACTGACTCGAGGAACTAAATGGACTATAGTCCTTTTCCTCAATGGACCCTTTTTCCTTAAACGTACTCTTGAAGTGTGAAATAGTGTTGAGAAAACGACCCATCCATGAGAAATCGTCTCCCTATACCATCACCTTTCAGCATTTTAAAAAAAAAAAGGTCCAAACTCATGTGGACTAACCCTGGTTTAAAACTGGATGTAAAGTTAGACTTCTTTTGACAATACCAATCATTGGGAGCATATGCAGAGAGCCTACTTCTAGTATACACCACAGTGGGGAATCTTACTGTGTATTACCATAACCCGGTTGTTTTCCCATGTCATACTTACAATTCATTGCCTAATGCCCGTACAACCCTGTTGTGAACGTGATCTGAAGTGCGTGGTGAGTACAACGGATCCCCGTAACGCTCTCGTAGAGATGACTTGAACAAAACGGGGCTAGGAGAGCGAGACCTTGAAGTACGTAATCTTGGCGAGTGCGACCGTGAGGACAGCGATCTTGGTGACCGCAACTTTGGAGATGATGACCTTGGTGATCTTGGGGAGTATGGTAAACGGCCGTACTTCACATCTGGTCCTGGAATAGGGTCTGGTGATGGCGAGGTGAAACTAAGATGGTTCATGCTTTCTACTAGTTCTGAAATTGTTAGGAAATTTTAAAATCAGAATGATGATTGAAGACCCCTATAAGAATGCCAAAGCACATAACTATTTCAACAATTACAGTTTACAAATTTTACTTGGACTATCTGATCATTACTATAAAAAGGTCAATATCTTGCAGAATACAGTAAAGTCTTCAACAGGAAGCAGACGATTGACAAAAGTTTGGATCGACCACCATTTTGTAGACTGATGCAGCTCTTTGTAATTACTAAACATGCATGCACAATATACCTTGGGTGCAATGCAGAGGGTGTTTTGAACCAATCCCATAATGCAGTGCAATGTGTCTATACTGTACTGAGCTAAACACATGTCAGTACTTAGGGATAAAAAGTGTTCAAGAAGTTGAAAGACCACAACACATTTCATGATCATGATCAAAATTATTCAAAAACACATTATGGGTTAAAATGAGTGTAAAAGTCAGGGTTTTTTTATGTATTAAGAATAGGATTTTTGTGTATCACAAGACATTATTGAGGTGAAATTTCCAAAAACTAGTGCATTGTGGGATGGACTCAATACACCCTCTGGGTACGATGTAAAGCTTTGCAAACCAAGATTTTATCAGCTCTGTTTTGTGAATTCTTTGAGAGACATTTATTGAATGGGTAGTGATCTTGTTTTACGTTGTTGCGATACATAGCCATCTTCTAAATAATAGACATGTGGCTATCTTTTCTCTTTCTAAAGAAGATATTGTAACATTTCCATTGTGGGGGAATAAGCTAGTGCAGCAGTTCCTCACTCAGCTTTTACCTTACCACTGAGGCCATGGGTTCGATCCCCGTAGGCCTTTTTTGGTGGGTTTAATTAAGTGCAAATCCATCCGTGCTATGTCACGTTTTTCTTCTCCAGTATCCAATTTGGATGCTCGCACAGTCCTGAAATTTTTTTCTCCAGATATCACCTGTGTACTCCTTGCTTGCTAACATTGGGTCCACACTAACCCATGCACCAACCCACACCCACATGCACACCCACCCTACCACAACACCTACCGCACCCACCAACCCACTCCGTTACCTTAGACCCACATAATTAAATTGTTTGGTCTCAAAGCTGCCGCGCGCATTTTAAAAAAAACGTGGCGAGTTTTTATGATTGCCGAAGCGTCGAAATTGTATTTTTTTTTCTGTATTTTTTTTATTTTTTTTTTCCATTTCGGTCTGTTTTTACGTTCAATACGAATTTGTCACGATGACGTATGACATTACATATTAAACACCACAGCTTTGCATGTCGATTTCCGGTTTGCAATAGCTTAAGGCTCTCAATCCACTCTTTCGTACGTTGTGCATTGCTCGTACGCGAGATCATACGACCGGCGTGGCAGACGACGAGGAATGAGTCTATGCACAATATGGCGGCGGCAGGGTGATTGGCAGGACGTTTCCACGGTGACCTTAAAAAAAATAAAAATATCAGTGGGAACCAAGGAAAAGGGATGTTTTTTTACACAAAACAAAGTGGACGCAATACCCTTGAAGGATATTGCGGTCGAAATCCTGTCTGGTCAAAATCAATGTTTGCCCCAATTGCAATGCATGTTTGAAAGATGATTGGAAATCGAACTATGCTGCCGATTTCCACGTAAAGTGGATGCTAGCTGTCAGATCTTGTTAGATGTTGTTTCTCTATCACATTCCTATTAACAATAACATGTATGGTATACCATACCACCTACCATACCTTCTAATACATCCTGTAAACACATGGGTTAGTACCACACAGGCTATCTTTTCACCTTCTCTAACAAGAGATAGTGGTTTTTTACCCTGGTTTACAGTCACAGATCTCATTCCTGAGGAATAAAAAAAAATGAGATCAAAAAAAAACCTTTCACATTTACTTTTTCACCTTAGTGGTGGAGCTTTGAGAAAACATTTAATTTGTTGTCCTATCAATTACACACAGGGTTGATAGCTAGCACATTTTTTGTGGTGGCTGTTACTTGATAAACTTTGACATATTTGTAATACGTTATGCCTAGAATTGTCCAATAATTTTGCATAAAATGATTAAAATGTGCGGTATTTTTTTGCTCATTGAGTGGTGGGCTCTAGAGTTAAAATTGGTATTTAGTGGTGGGCTCTGAACCTGAGTGGTGGGCTCTGCCACCCACCACCACCACGTAGCTACATCCCGGATGGAGTCAGCCATATAGTTTTACCTTCTGGTGTCAATCAACTAAGTTCTCTAGCAATCTGCCTCCTGAGCCACTTATCTGTCTCTGTATCTAGGTTACCGTTAACCTGCACAAAAAGGACAAGAAATAATCAATTTAATGAAGTTAAACAGCACTTGGCACTAATTCTAATTAGTGGGAGAGTGTGGCCTAGCAGTTAGGGTGCTTGCCTGTGGCACAAAATTACCAAAAATTCCTGGGTTCAAATCCCGTCGGGGTCACTTGCTGGGATTTATTCGGGCACTCAATTCTGGATTTGATCTGTATACCATCTATTGATCAAATACAGAATACTGCTCTCCTCCATGGTTTACTTGAAATTGGGCAAATGGATCATGAAAGCATCCCATCCTTCGGAGGGGACGTTAAACTGTCGGTCCCGTGTACAGAGTGTCACAACTGTACATGTACTTCACAGTCAGTGTCGAATAAGAGTAGGGTAAAAAACCCTGGTTCCCAATCCGCCTCCAGTCTCAAAATGGGGGGCCATGTTAGGAGCGTCTGTATCATGGATACACGCGGCCCCGGATCAGCTTACACAGTTGAATAAATCCTGATACCACCACAAGCCATTACCAATGACCTGTGGCACTATGAAAACTTCGCCGTTGAAGCTATGTGATATTTCGTTCACTGATCTGCTAAACCCTTCAGTCCTTGAAAATGTATGGACTTATCCGCAATGTTTGTTAGTTATGAATGAGGAACGGGGACTCAGGCTACAAACATAATTAATATATAGCGTGCCGTGTGTAAGACATCTCCCGATCGGGGCTTCTTCAACCAGGGTGGCATGCAGTAACAGT
The DNA here is from genome assembly GCA_023653785.1 of Ophioderma brevispina. Lineage (NCBI taxonomy): Eukaryota > Metazoa > Echinodermata > Ophiuroidea > Amphilepidida > Ophiodermatidae > Ophioderma > Ophioderma brevispina. The sequence continues at coordinate 12,089 of JAMKCH010027753.1, forward strand.
CAAAATTTCGAAGGGTTGAATCTATGCATAATAGAAAACGCCACAAGTTTATTACAACCGATGCAAGTCAAATATGGTGCGAGTATAGAGGTTAAACCTTCAGGATTTGCCATAAAAAATGTCGGCTTACGATAAAATGTTTGAAAGATGATTAGAAGGAAATAAGTTTGAAACATTACTTGTCAAACTGTAGCGATCAAAGGCCAAAGAGAGAAAAACTGGATACGGAACGATGCAGTAAATCCTCTGAAATTTCACTCATAATTCTGATTTTGACGTGGAAAGTAGCCATCAATGACAGAATGGTTTATTTGCTACACCTATCCTTACGATTGCACATGTGGGGAAATTTATGCAGCTTCTACACATGTAAATACAAATTTCCAATGATTCAACAACCCGGCTGTTTCTCAAATATTCTGACGAAAAAAAAAAAAAAAAAAAATAAGATTGAAGATACCCAATTTTGTAGTGCTTGTTTTAAAAGCTCCTTGTAATGAACATTTAGACTCTTAAAGGCAATACTTTTGATCAATTCTGTGAAAAACTAGGCAAAACATCAATTTTTTTTCTGTGGAGAAAAAAAATATAGGGAAATATAGGGATTTTGGAAGTTTATAGGGATTTATAGGGAGAGGGTCAAAAATATAGGAAATATAGGAATTATAGGGACGCTTGTAGCCCTGCAATGAGTCAACAACCCGGCTGTTTCTCAAATATTCTGACGTCACGCAACGTCATTTAATGAGCAGCCCTCAATTGGCGAAATGTCCTACACAGTTTTCTAAGTGTGTGGATGCACTAAGAAGAAAGAACTAATTCTAATTTAGGCTTTATGGTAAATGCTAAGAATACACTTGCCGGCATAGTTACATCGTATCCTCACACATACTCTGTATCATGTGCTTTATTTCATTACTGGAACAAGGTTAACTTGTAGGTGCGAAAGGTATGATGAAATTATGCTCACTTGCCTAATAAACACTGGTTTCAAAAGAATCGGTTGTTGTCTTCGATGTAACAAACCTACATTAGTTTTGAGCATAATGTTTGATTGAAGTGTGATTTGACATTTCTGAAGAGTTAGTTGTAATCTGTTTTGTTCATACATACCATGTTTTGTTTCACACTGATGCTGTGATTTGGGTGATAATACTTCTTATGTCCCCAGTAGCGTTTACCCACATACTTCCAATACACACGGCATATCTTGCAATCTCTTTCTGAGATGTATACTTCTATAAGAAAATAAAACAAAGCAAAACTTAAAACTGTAAATGGGGAAATTTAAATGAGGGTTTAATCTTGCGAATTTTTTGAATAAGAATTCAACCATAAATTCTTAAACAGCTGTGAAAATGTAAGCAATTTCATTGGCTGATGCCCGGGTTCAATTCGATTAAATGAACCCAGGTAGTATGCGCTGCGTATTGAAGTTATTCTTAGGTTGAAGTACTCGCGTCATACAGAATTTTGCTACTTTCGCGCGCGCCTGCCAACGTTGCGTCTCATTGCGTATGATCGTTGCGTTCAGCGGGTTGTTCGATTGTTGTCACTGGGTGATAGCAGTCCGTCCTTGTTGTATTTAAGCCGTAAAGTATCGCGAAATTGGGTTAAAGATGACCTTAAATAATAATTGCTGTTTAAGAATGAGAATAAAGGCAGTGGCGTACCAAGGTAGTCGATCCAGAGGGGGCAAATTTCCAAGTCGTCCCGCCAGAGGGGGCAGAATTCGTAGGTCGTCCCAGTGGTTCGCTCCAGTTGAGTCTGAAATTGCCGAATTTGCTTTAATTTTGCCCAAAGTTAGGCTGAAATTGGTCGAAATTCCCCGAAAAAGAGGGATGGAAATGCATATTTTTGGTCCATATCGTCCCGCTTTTTCGAGCCAGAGGGGGCAACTTGTCCCCCTGCCCCCCGGTCGGTACGCCACTGAATAAAGGTATGATATTGGGAACTGGTACTCTCTTTACGATGAATTGAAAACCGGCGACACCATTATTTTTGCGTGGAAGAACGAGGCCGGAGGCCGAGTTCTTCCACTTAAAATAGTGGTATCGCCTTGGTTTCAATTCGTCGTAAAGAGAGTACCATTTCCCAAAATTATACCTTTATTCTCTAAAAATAACACCTTGTGAAAATGTTTTAAACATACACTGAAAGTAAGCAATTGTGAATTTAGCATAACATGAAAATGTCCTTGTCTCCAGTCGGGAAAATTTCTGCTTGCGAAAATATCCCGTTAACAGTTATGTAAATAACCTTTGACCTGAAACGTGTCAACTCACCTTAGGTCTCAACTAAAGATTATTATCACCAAGTTTAGTTGATATTGAAGCTTTAATGAGGACACTTTACATTTTACAAAAACTAAAGTCGACAACAACCTCAATGTCACCCTTGATGACCTTTGTATCACCTTATCTCAGTGCCATCTACCCAAAGATTATTATCACTAAGTTTTGTTGATATTGAAGTCAATCTTTTGAAATGAGAGACTTTTAATATTACCTAACTCAAACAATAAACATACAGATATCATGCAAACACACAGAAAGAATACACTGTCACACCATCTCTATTCTTGGCTCAAGACACAGGGTAAAGATAAACTTTGCTCTAAACTTATTGCTAGTTCAAAAAATACTGCAAGTAAACTTGCAACATCCCCCTGGCAAGATGGCAGTCTGAGATGACCTTTGACCTTGGTTCATTACCTTTGACATCATATACATATAAAGGAACCCCTATCCCACCTTAACCCTAAGTCTGGTTTAAATCAGACTTAAACTTTTCTTAGGAGACGTGAAAAATGAAAACCTAACCAAAACCTAACCAAACTGGAACACACACATACACATACGGACATTCGCACCCTCGCAATATCCCCCTCTGCTTTTCAAGCCAGGGGGATAAAAAGGAAACAAGCAGATATCAGAATTATGCAGTGAGTAATGTCCCTGCAAAAATGTCATGATCCAGAGGGTGTTTTGAACCAATCCCATAATGCATTGCAATGTTCATAACTGAACACATCAGTACTGAGGGATAAAAAGTGTACAAGGAGGTTAGGGACCACAAAACAGTTCATGATCATGATAAAAACCTCCTAAAGTACTAGCACTTTGTGGGTTAAAGTGTAAAACTCAGGGTTTTTCATGTGTTAAGAATAGGATTTTTGTTGATCACATGACCTTATTGAGGTGAAATTTCCTCAAATCGTTCCATTGTGGGATGGACTCAAAACACCCTCTGGTCATGATCATTAAAGAAGTCAGCTATGTTATGGAGCCTAAGGCTCATTGTGTTCAAGGTCCTTGAAATCCTTCAGATTCAAAGGCCCCAAATGACCTTTGACCCACATGTGACTCTAGCCAAGGGTTAATCTGTCTAAATCCCATTTAAATCAATTCAAAGTGTGTGGATGCAGTTATAACCAAGGGTTAACATGGTAACAACACACACACACAGGGTATGGCCATTCAGCGATGAATTCAACAGGCTTATACTGAGTGAAATGCAGAATTTTGCACTTTATTCTCCAAAAGTCTGCTCAATAGATCATATGCACGATCCCCATAATGCATCTCGTATTGTGTCCATTTCCATCCGGGAACTTGTCCCAGAGTTCATGTTTACAAAAAATTCTGTTGTTCGTTCGCATCGCCGGATAGTGTCTAAAAATACAATACAATGATACTGTTTCATGTGAAGTTAATCTTACAGAAATGTAGAAGAATATCATAACAAACTAGAATTTCGCGGTTCTTGGCTTTCGCGCTTGCTATATTCAAAGAATATAAGTTGTGGGCTGCCCCGTGACCTTTGACCCTGGCACATGACCTTTGACCTCATCAACATATGAGGGATCGCATGGTGCACCTATGACACAAGTTTGGTTCCAATTGAACTTCAAGTTTTCAATTTAGGTCAATTTTACATTTTTAGCCCATTTTTCAACTTGACCTCACATGACCTTTCACCTTTCAACATGACCTTTGACCTCATCAACATATGAGGGATCCCATTGTGCACCTATGACAGAAGTTTGGTTCTAATTGAAGTTCAACTTTTCAATTGCGGTCAATTTAAAAAAAACTTAACAATTTAGTGACACACACATACATCCACACATGCACACACACACACACATACATACACACGCACAACAGATTGCTAATTGTGGTCCTGCCAGCTATAGCTGGTGGCCCACAAAAACAAGCGAGGCACTGATGTTGAAATTTATGACAAAAGGCGGTATTTTCGATCGCAACCGTGCCCTAATTGTCACCTGCCAGACGAATACAGTTCAACTGTGCAACGTCACAGATAGTGTAAGTTTTCTGGTATTGTTACGCTCTTAACCATATGTTTTTAGCTGACTTGAGGCTGGTACAAGTTCCCGGATGGAAAAGGGCACAATAGGAGATGCATTATGGGGATCGTGCAAATCGTCTATTCCCAGGTCACTAATGGTCATACCCCACATACAACAACAGGGAGCTCCTCTTTCTGAACTTGTTCAGAATGGACAATAAGCCACTTGGAACCATTCATTGTTTGGACACTAAAGCAAGTCATCGCTCCTCAGTCCGTATTTACAGCCCAAAATTTGAGAACTTTAACCTAAAAAACAATAGAGTCAAAGAACTGATTTCACTTGAGAAAATGGAATAATTGAACTCATCATCTTGAAAGCAAAACTGGAGCCGTCAAAGACCCGCTTATTTGGAAAACTGGAGTAATCATCTGGACTGTTAAAGACTTGACTTACCCCGTGCTTGTCCATTCTTATTGCTTCTCTTGCTGTCTACCTTTGCTCTCACTCTTCTATGAGATGGTGGGGCAGACATGGGTCTCTTGGAGACAAAGGGGCTGTGGGATGGAGACAAGGGAGGTCTTGCGTGCTGGAGACAATGCTCTGTTGTGAGAATATTCTTGCGGCAAACGAAACATCAACATTATGCTCAGGAAGGTCATTGATTTTTTGTTTATTTTTTTAACAAAATGGTAATATTTACAAGATTAAATCTTACAGTGTGCAAATATAGGATACACTTTTTTATATTCTGTCCAGCTCAAGGACGGAAGTAGAGACCAAGGCGTATACTTGTACCCGACTTTCAGCGTTGCAAAAATGTAGGCAAAATTCACAAGCGCACTGCAACGGGGAAAGGCGCACTGGGTATATGCGCGCCTCGTCACTTGCATACTTCAGAAAAGAACAAAGTATGTTTATCAGGACCACTATGCAATGCCCTGCCAGTACCCATGTGATAACCAGAGGAGAGTACATGATGATATATCGTTCAGGTGAGTGCCAACAAGGTCGTAAGCTGCAATAGCTGCCATTTGTCAGGGAAAAAAATTCCCATCAATCATATGATTATGCCAAGTCTTTAGTCAGTGCTCTTGAAATGGTTCTTCAGCAACACAGTGGGCTTGCAGGCAACACAGTGGCATAAGGGGACCAGTACATGAACCAATGGACTCAAAGAAAAAAAATTTAAAGTAATCCTAATACATGGCAGTACACAGACGTATCAAATGGCAGTATTGCATGCTCTTACAATTTTCTTGCCACTCAACATAACAGTATGTGATGAGCGCAAAGCAACAAACCATGTTGAAAAGAAGCATATTCTAGCACATTCAATATAAATACAGCCTTTTGCCACACTGGTCTGTGCCTTACCTTTCAGTATGACCGGGGGGTCGTCATCCAACTGCGTACTGCTGAGTCTTGGAGACGGGGATTTTTGCGAAATGATACGGTGGCTACTTCATAACTTCTTTTCTTAATAAAGTAAAACAGGGAATCAGTCATTCCATGCTTACAATACATCAGGTTCAGAGAGATAACAACAGGGAGAGCTTTGAGCAATAACAAGCTCTACTCACAGTTTAGCTTTGATGGGGTGAACAAAACATTAAAAATCTCTGTGAAGAGAAAATTAGCAAATGATTACGAGTCAGAAGGCAAACCTACAATACAATATACCTCCAATCTCTGCATCGTTGTTGCGGTTCTACTAGGCATAAATCCGGGGTGGGGGTTGGGGGGATCTACACCAATATTATGATGAGCGGGATGGTCTATAACACAGCACTGACACATCCTGAAATGAGCTTGGGTAGGAGTGTATTTCAATAGATCTTCCAAACAGACTTTGGTAGGCATGTGGAAATTTGATATTCAGGTTTAATTATAAGGTTTTAAAACAAAAAATATGTGACCGGTAGAAGTTTTTCTGTTGAATGGTTTCGGGTGGTATAAAAGGGACATTTTAGACCAAAAAAATGTCTAACGGTACGATTTTTCTTGGGCAATGCGAAGTAAATGTCCTTGTTTTGAAATGGCAGCAGTGCGTGACCTGCTGTTGGCTGTAATCCCTGCACAGCGGAGTTTGCTGGCTGACAATTTTGACACCCGGCAGGTATTTTGATGAAAATAAACTAGATTTAACAATTATTTGTTAAAAATGGAAATTTTATAGTACTCTGCGTGATTTTGCGTCTAATCAAATGACATTTTAGGATCTAAGTGACAAAATTTAGCACGACTTCGACATGCTATGTACTACTTGTCAGCAACCGTTTCATTCACCAATCAATAACACACCCCAATGTCAAAAACAAATTTAAGCCACTGGTGTTGTTTTTTCAGTTTGTTATTAGGCCCCATAAAAAATATTTTGATCATGTCCGGAGACCTTTCGAAATTTGATGAGGGAGGACGTTTTTTGTTTTTTGACCTCGATCTGAACTTACAATTTGCTGTCGAAGTGGGACATCGTAATAAGGGTTTATGATAGTGCGGGAAATTCAAACCTTGCAGTTATATACAATAGATAGCATGCCATGTGCCTCTAAATTTATTTGGATATATTGCTGGGAAATAAGTCCCAATTACATTGCTACTTCTACATGTACTGCATATTACCAGACTGCATTTCCAATGTTTGTACTATAAGAAATATGCTTAAAAGATTACAATGACAGTAGATTTTGTCAATACGTTCACTATTTTTGCTTCGCTCCCCACTGAAAGAACCAGAGAGCACCCATGGG
>JAMKCH010027754.1:0-18399 GCA_023653785.1 Ophioderma brevispina
CTCAACATATTAGTATTATCTTTAAACAAGGGTTTTGACAATGAAAAACGTTTGACTGCGAATTTTTGCATGTACGAACCTGGCTTCTTTTACACAAGTAAGCTTGGAACCAACAAGACAAATATCATATCCATTATCTTTATCTTGAGTTTTCCACAAACGTGTTCTCAAAACATTACATTTGCCTTGAATGTCTTCCAATTTGTCAAGTTCTGAGCGTATTTTTTTGTCAGTCTTGTACAGCGCTATGAAGTTATTTACATTTTGTTGTATAGAATTTCCTGTTGATTACTATCATAACTAACTTAAAAGGATGTATTGGAACAAACTTGCAGCATTATAGTTCTTATCATAATCATATACAATCATGATTGAATAACCAATTGTCTATATGTCTAATACTGACATGACAATATCCCTTAATTGAGGAAGAGCAAAGCCGTGGCAAACTCCTCGTCACTATTGATTGTCCAGATTTGTTAAATGTCTGCTCCAATTATCTGGTTTGTTATATACAAACCTGACTGAATGTAACGCCTTTCAGTTGATGATTAGAAAAGAAAAAGAAATTTTCTCACACTGAACAAGTTTTGTAATTAATTTATGCGATTGTAAATTGACTTACGATTTTCGAAAGGCAAATAAAGAATAATACATAAAACAATTAATCAATTAATCAATCAATCAATTAATCAATTTAATATCTTACAAATTTTAAAGTCTTGATTTCATATCCATAGTACATTGCTGATATCATCTGTTATTAGAAAATAAGTAGCTCGTTAATTTTTCTGGTATTTTGATGAAATCCTTCTGGTTTTATATGACGAAATTCAAGTTAAAATTTGGGGCCAAGAAAATAGCCACACATAAAACATGCAAAGCGAATAATCATTGTTCGACAAAAATTATTATTACCTTTGCTATGGTAACCAGGCAAGACCTCTTGTTGGCTAATCACTTTCATAAACATATCTCCATAATGCTATATCTTTTATTCTTGAAACATGATACCAAGGAACATCATACCAAGCTCTATCAAACTATGTTTCCGATTTTTGTGTACGGTTGCCATGGCAAACATCATCGACCAATCATCAAATAGCTCATAGTAAGTCAAAAGGTTTGGTATGAAAAATCTGAAGACATGGTTTAATAATGTTACATTTGTTTTAGAAGCTCAACAATTATATGCAATCCCACTAAAACATTTTTAGTTACGCTCTTTCCATCCATATTGCAAGTTGTTTAATTTTAGGTTTTCGAGATACAGGACTTTAAAGTCTCAGTATAGTAAATATTTATTTTTATTACGTTGAGGGAGATTTGTAGGGGGAGTTGTTAACCATTTCACTACTATTATTGTATGCTGAATTAACATTAAAGCAATAATAGCACATTTTTTTAAGAGCGCCCCCAAATTTACAAATTTTTGAGATTTTTACACAGTTGCATTGGTAACTGGATAGTAAACTATACCTGTGAATGGTTAAGCTCGAAAATGTCTGTGTTGCAAACGAAGGAATTTTGTAATTAGAATAATTAATATTGGAGATCTCCGATAATAATTAAACGGCTGTTGGAAACGGCCTTCCAAAGTTCCAATATGAAATAGCCGGGAAATAGCGCCATGTACGTGTCTACGCTCATCCATTAGTTGTTTTATTGGTTAAAGTAAGTCAAGTTAGAGGTCATTTTCTTGAGGTGGGGCGCTATTTCATCATGGACGAACATAAACGTAGCATTTCCAGCTCTGCCGTAAAGTTCAATCTGGGATCCCAATTCTAATTACAAAATAGCTTATATTATGATAAATACGCATTTTTGAGCATTCTCGTTCGCAGGTATAGTTTCCTAGACAATTACCAACATAACTGTGCAAATATATCAAATTTTGAAAATTGGGGCGCTCTTCAAAAATGTGCTGTTATTGCTTTGATGGAATTAAAAGCTTAATTTTTAATAGAAAAAATCTAATTACTGTGAAAATGTAATTGTTTAAACTTCTCCTTAGATATCAACCTTTGAAAATGATAACATGCAAATGTAAAGGAACTGGTACGTTTACGAAGTGACCTAATTGATTAAAATATAAATAATTAAAATTTTGTCCTAGAATTTGAGGCAAGTCATTGTGTTTGAGACACATCATGTAACAAAATGTAACAAACGATAAAAGAACTGATTCCATACAATACATTTAGAAAATTAATTGTTTACTGATATTTAGCCCAAAAGACTCTTCCGTAATCCATTTATATAATATTGTTATTTAAGACAACCTTTTTGTTTAAATAGAGGTTGTTTATTACGAATGATTTTCCTTAGCTTTGTACAGTACCCAACATGGTAATGCATCGTATTTAAAACATAAAGAGTTAATTGATTTTTCTTTGTTATAACTTAATTATATGTACGTTAGCATGCATGTAGAATCTGTTCAATTAATTATTTTTTTATATTTGCGTCGTTATCAAAATAAGCTACGCATTTGGAGCCATTTTGGATAAAATAAGGCATGACCCTTGACACGACCTTGAAATAATTTTCATTCAAAACCTCCACCACAGCATCATACAATTTAGTAAGGTCATCAATGAGGGCGCATGTTACATTTGTACAATTAAATTCTATAACTAAAATAATTTCCTGTGCGATCTCGATCATTACCTTTAATGAAATAAATACCAGAATTCTGACAGAGCCATTTGCTAGTTATGATTTATTTTACGCCTCCCTATTAACTAGACACGGGCTATCGGAGCCTCGTATCACAGCGCATCAATATGCAAATGTTTTTCCTTCTGTCATATAGCAAACAAATACATCTGCCGGTATTTTCCATGGGTGTGGCCATTTGTGACCTACTATGTGTGACATAGTGACATACTGACCCACTCCAATCGGGATGATTATATCTAATCGGTATAATTACGCCGTGTAGTGTAGTGTTGCCGTCTCATAAACAAAGCACTTCTAAACTTTCTGACACCAAGCCCTTTGATGCACATAACTAGATTGTGCTAAGCAGTCAATATCATGTGTTCAGTTGCAAATTGATCGGGTACCGTAAAAGAAAACATAGTACAAGGTTGTTGAATTCACCTCTCAATCAGTCATGCCTTGGTCAATGAAAAACCTGTGCACATAAAATTGAGACGACACGGCCACGAAACATCGAGTCGTACTAATATATAGGCCTACTATGGCACATATGGTAAACATTTGTAACTCAGTGATCTTTTAAAAAATGAGAAGTAGGCTTTAGGCCTACTCACCGTATCATACTGTGCTATTAGGCCCACTCACCGTTCATCATACTGTCTGCCATAATTCCTTTTCTCTGCGCAAGCCTACGCGATATTCCCGCCAGATAACTCAAGCAGAACCCTGACAACGCTAAAAGGAAATGCAATGCAATAGCCTTGCGAATTATACGCAGCAACTCTCGCGCGCGTATGTAGACGCCTGTTTCTGAAACTTATGAATTGAGAATGGCGACTATAATAATATAGTTGAGCTAATTTCTGCCACAACTTTATTTTTCCCATGACCCTCATTTTAATGATTATCACGGGGCCGACCCCTCCCCCCCCCCGAATTTTTGGGGGGGGGGCGGTTCCCCCCTCCCCTCCCTGGTTACTCGGCATTGCGCCCAAATCCACAAGTCCAATGTTTCTCACATCATGCACATAGGATGGTTTAAACCCGGGGTTAAACGAACAGTCGAGAAAGAGGACCAGGCGGAGAACACATTTTAATTTTCTGAAAGCTTATTCCCTTTTAAATAAAAATTGAGATTGTTAAAAGTTGCTTCACACACCTTCTTTCTCATTTGCCCACGACCCTTTTTGGGTTCGGCGATCCCCAGGTTGGAAAATGCCTAAAGACTTTACGTCTCCTACCGCAAACACTTTCGCGGGAAAACACTTTTATGGCGCGACTTTGTCCCGCGAATACCATACACCCCGTTAGCGTATAGTCTCATTCATCGGACGGTTCATGGTTACACAAATTTGCGTCCGAAGCTTTAGCAGAGCGATAGACCGTCTGAGAATGACACTTCCATTAGCGTCGCATGCTGACCGTCTCGATTAGTTCACAAGACGTCCTTGATTCGGCACTAGGTTCAGTATGTCACTGTGTCCCAGAGTGGGTCACAAATTGCCACACCCATTTTCCATACCGCATAGCACTAAACCATGACTACATACATTGCGAGGTACGCAGTTCTTGTGGTATTTCAAGTGGCTGCGGCTAGTCGCCTGCCACTTAACACATTTCGACAGAATCACTGTCCTTTTTTTTATTGCTTCAACTTTGGAAAATTCACAAACCTACTTTCCCGAGATTACTTAGAATTGCGTTCGACGCTTAGTTGCGCTGGTTACTAAAACAAATGAGCTGGGGACATTGATTCCGCCGAACCTCTCACGTGACACATTCCAAAGTTATATAAAAGTTGTACATTACTGTTGTGTATTGAAAGTTTTTTTTCACCGCGAACTTCCTGTAAAATTTTGACAGACAGTAAATGACCATGCAGTTCATGTTACAAGGTCTAAACGCTGTTAATGTGTGATTCGGGTCTTAGGTTATGTTGCGGGAAAAACGTAAGCGATCAAGTGCGCAAGCGCGATGACCCAGCCTCATCCCTCAAGTTTGTCAAATTTAACATGCCGCTGCACGCCTAGTCTTTTTTCTCTCTCTATGCCAGCATACTGACGGCTAATTGACCGGGGTTAAACTTTTTATCCCTAAGCTTTAGGTTTACACGAAGTGAGCCCCTGCAGACGCCCATGCAGTTGGAAGAAGAACCGAGGAAATACAGGGGGCAATCACTTGCTGTACTTTTATTTAAGGCTTTCTGTTTTGATACATCAACCATTGATCATAATATGAATCTTTATCACTTTTCAAGTAAATGATCTCATTTATATCCCTGTTATAATGTTTATTTCTAGGTGGTTGTTATATCTTTACAATATTTACACTTATTTGAAATCATCATCGGCTCATCTACTGAGTCATTACACATACAAGTCTGAATTTTACAAAATCCCTCATAGAAAATAGATATCTTTTAATTACTCCTGCCCTCTCTATGAGCAGATGTCCTCAACCTATCCCTCCTTTACGCGAGCGACGCAACTATTTCTTTTCCTGGAAACACTTGTATCAACTCATTCAACTGTAATTACGTGGATAGACAACGAGGGTTCCATGGAACCATAGAGTAGGAGAGAAGGAGAAAGCTCTACCCTAATTGCATTACGCAACGCCGATTATCCGAATTATACCACTTAGCAACTCATTGTAAAAGCATTGACTAACGAAGGTCACATCTCGGCAGGGAATACTCTTTCATCCCTATGATCATCGCCGACAGAAGCCGGCCCTCTGTTGACGATTTCGTGGCACGCTCAGCTGAACAGGTCATGATCTGTGCGCAGTGGTTTGTTTACATGTGGAGACGAAAACAAAGATATTGAGACGAAACGCCGTATTTCTTAAAGTATGATATTTGGAGACGAAATCTAACTTGATTTGGGAAGAAAAATGCTGTATCTAAACAATGACACCAAACTTGACAGTACCCTAAGTTGCCCGTTTTTTTTCAATTTTGTCCCGAAGTTGGCCATATTAACCACAGCATTGTAATGTTAGTTAAGCAGATAGTGGTAACAATTGTTCATTTTGTTATAAAAGCATCAAATTTGGCAGAGAGGTAGAGAATTAAATTTGGAAAACAATTGGATATGGAACCACCTGCACTGGTCAAGTTCAATGTCACCTAGAGGTCTCAAAAGGTCAAATGAGGTCAAAATACATTAAAAGATGCAGAATAAGGTTGCATAACTCTATTACATCATAAACATTTTCATGGATCTATTTGTGACATACATTTCGACTTAATAAAAAACGGTCTTCTTCATTTAAAGGGACACGAGGAGATTTTCTGAGGATACAAATTTGTATACATTTGCATTTTTTGTTGTTTATAGAATACCAACCGAGGACATTTCGAAGGTTTATTGAACAAAGAAACGAAAACAAAAAACTAAGTTTTGAACTTGCCTGCCGTCCTGATCGGTCCCATAAACAAGCATACTCGGATATCTGTCATGCACGACAGAAAATACAAAAGCATATTATTACAGCCCTGATTATTACATGACGATGGCTTTTACGGCTTATTCCCTCCAGGTTTGATTTAATATATTGGTAAAATTGTTTTAAAAAATGGGAGGGGGCATATTTTGCTGGAAATGTCCTCTTATCTCTTTAAGCTTAATGCATTAACATAACCATGAACATTTCATTGAAGAGACACAGGGACATAGCTAACTGGGGATACATTTCTGTCAATTTGTTTGAAAATGCTACAAGTCAAATCACATTTTATTCAGCAAAAGCCACAAAATAGAACAATCGGATTAATATATTTTATACTTTTACACTGTGATGGTCAACATTTTAAAGGGGAAAATCATAGTGCTGTGTCGATTAGTAGATTGACATGACGATCTGTGTCTCTTTTAAGACCATTTATCATAATCATAAATGTCAAAAAACTCAAGGGTCATCATAAATGTAGGAAACTGATCATTTGCATTATAACTGGTTAATATATTCCTATGCATTTCTTTGCTTCAATGATTATGAGTCTTTACAAAACACTGTCATTCTATTAGAAATTCCTTTGCAATGCAAAACAAAAGAATTTGGGTCTTACCCAGGATGAAAGGTCTTAGTAAGGACAGAAAAGATTGAGAGTTTTCATTCACTTCAATAATTGTTGTACAGGAATCAAGGAAAAACCCACTCATACACATATTTATAGGCCCACTAAATGTGAAAATGGGAATTTTTTGTACAGGAGTATATTTTAATTTAATTATCATGTCAGTATTAATCATATACGACAATATATCAATTCAGGGTTATTTAAATGCATAAAAATGATGTATTTATCAAGAGAAAGGTAAATGACCTCAGATGACCCCAAATGACCTTGTTTGACCTTGAAGATGATTGACGGTAACGTGGTTCCATATCTTAAAATAATCAGTATTTAATTTTAAACATTTATCCCAAGTTTCTTGCTTTTATAAAGAAATGCACAATTCTTACACCATATTTCGCTATCTGCTTAAATATGTACATCGATGCAATGTTGATTCACATTCATTCAGCATTATTATTTATCTCGTGTTGGTATTGGACGTTTTACGATCTGTTTTACGAGCGCGGCGATTATGAATAGTCAAAGGGGTTTTACTAGCGCTTTCTCCTTCTCTCCTACCTCTATGATGGGACCAACCTAATGATCTTAACGGGTAGGCAGAAGTGGTTCCAAGTACGATACAGAAAAAGGGAAGAAACAAATATTTAAAAATATTCAAGAAAAGCCAAAAATGTTGCATTCCATGCTCTCTTCGGATTGTAATTGTTTAACTTAAATAACACAAATTAACAATTCTTTGGAAGTTTCAGTATCATAAAGTAAAAGTAGCCCAAACCAAAATAAAAGTGGTTGGTTTCTACGGGCTCTATATTTGAATTATTTAAAGACTCTGAACACGTACAGTGACAAGATTACACCGTAACAATATCCTAAGTGCCTTCGAAGTTGCATTTCTCAATTTCATGAGTGTAACCACTTTATGTGATAAGTGCTGTCTTTATAATAATCATGAGCAAAGGCCGGTGGTATTTTATTGTTATAAAATTCCTATAGGTGTATCATCGAGAAGAAAACTATATTAAGCAAACATTCGTTCATAGACATCGCTCGTTGTCTTTGTCAGATTTTGTATGCTTGGATGGGCCAAGTGACGCGTCATTGATACAGCGCCACCAGTTTCAGGTTACGAAAGTACTTCATACTCGGTCAAACTACACACAGACGTTCAGCCTGTAAGCATGCCTAGGATTTTAGACCACACTGAAGATGCACTGAAGATCTGAGGAGGGGCTATCAACTGTAAAAAATCGAAAACAAGATAAACATAAGATTTTTTTTGTATTATAGAATGGGAGGGCCTTATATGCATGATTCTAGCAGAACCTGCTAGAATGCATATAAGGCCCTCCCATTCTATAATACAAAAAATATAATTACGGCCGCTTGAAACTCTGAAATAAAGACTGAAATACATTAGTGCTTGTTCACTGGTATCCACATTAACACAGTCCTCTGTGGCCAGTGGTATTTCTCACGCCTAGAAAGCGAGAGGCTCCGGGTTTGAGACCGCGTATTTTTCGTCTTCTGTGCTCGCCAGTTTCTCCGAGCTTCTATATAAAATAAACATAAAGATGGAAGAATGGTTGAATGGAAGGATGGATAGATGATAGCGAAAGGAAGAAAGAGAGAAAGACTAAGATGAGAATAATTACATCATTGACAAGTTATCGATTTTAAGACTTCCCCCATTGGTCTCATGCAGAATGGGTAAAGAAACTACCTAATTACATTCTGATGAAAAGATACCATTTTGTGTTCTGCAACATTTCCTCTTAAATATTCTAGGCATGATAATTAACATTTGTGACAATCATTTACTCTAGAATACAACATTACATGTTAACGATGTCGTTTATTCTGCATAAAATACTGAATATCTTTCCCTTAGTTAATACGATATGATTGAGATCCACGCAGTACTATAAAAGTACAGTGGTGGATTTAAGGAAAAGGGCCCTGTCAGCAGCTTAATTGGGGCCCTTTAGCGATCGCGAAGCGACGCAATGTCGCACTTTATTATGTGACTACGAGGGTGTCTGAGGCCCCTGAGAGCAATATTTTAGGGGCCCTGTCAGCAGCTGCTGACACTGCTGACTCTTAAATCCGCCACTGAAAGTAGGCGGGCATAATAGTACTAATGCCTGTACCTTCTCAGAATGTATTTGATAATCTCGCGTCATAAGAATTATACGAATCATATGCTATTTATATTTATTTAGTAATCAAAAAGAGTAAACAAAAATTATAATATACCATATGACAATAGATAAGGATTAATGGACAACTTTGCAGATGGAGTAAAGCACGACCCCGGTTTGCTAAACAATCAAAATGAAAAATGAGAATTGAAAACGAAAGGTATTTTTAATTTATTACCGCGTAAACAGACTAATCACAAGGATAAAGAAAATGTTTTGAACAAAACATGGACAAAGCCAAACCTAATACAAAATACTAGAATAGAAAAAGGGCATGAACTTTTGAGCCGAGCTCCTAGAAAACTTGAGATTTGGCACGAAATTAATTAAAATCACCTGAAAAATCCAAGAAACCCCCTAAAATATAAATATTGTTGCATAAGTGATTAGTTGTGGTTTACTACACAAATTACATGAATTAACGCATGCAAAAGCTATTTTTGTAGCCCTCATAATATTTAAACGCCCTAGCACTGTTGAAGTCTCAGAATGTCATGACCAAAGCTCAGATTTGCTCCATAATTTCCAAATGTATAATGTATTTCTATTGCCTGAAAGAGCTATTGTGAAAATAAAACAACTAAATTGCTTTAAAAATAGAGTTCTCGGACATATTAAATGACCATTGTTGGTAACAATGATACATTCTTTGTTTTTAATCAGTATTGACTCATTTTGCACGATTTTATAGATTATCACCCGAAAGATAACAAATGTGTTCTTTATAACTTGTAACTTCCTTCCATGCTTCTTAGATTACACATTAATATTTTTTAGCTCAATGTCTGCTGGCAACAACGTCGAAGTCCTCACCATTGCGCTCAGCTCTGTCATAGTCACATCGGTCTACAAACCTCCATCAGTAGACTTCAAGCACCCTCAATTCAATCTCCGGAATTCCATCAAACCTCATTTCTTCATTGGTGATTTCAACAGCCATAATACCCAATGGAGCTACAATGAAGCCAATAAAGACGGACAAGCTGTCGAAGAATGGTTAGACAGTCAACATCTACGTCTCCTTCAAGGCCCTAAGCTGGTGCCATCATTTCATAGTGCCCGTTGGAAGAGAGGTTACAACCTGTTCTAGTTATTGTTAGCAAGATCTAACCTGTTTAACAAGATTACTCTGGATCCTGTTCCACTAACTCAACATCGAACAATCGGTATCTAAGTGAATAAAGTGCCTTTCAGGCGTCGCTTTAACTATAAGAGAGCAGACTGGCAAGGATTCACAGATGATCTAGATCAGAACGTGAAGAGGATTGACCCAACCCTATAACTATGACAAATTTGCCTAACTTAAGTATTTAACTCATAATTATCTTAAGATTCTGCACAGTAGGGTCTGATATTTCAGTGAATGTGCTCACAGCTGGTTGTGTCCGCAGTCACTTTGTACTCTGTATATGCTGTATACTTGATAGTATTGATAAGTTATTTGCTTTACCTTAATATGTGTTGTAATCTAACTTGAGCTTTTTAAACGTGTGTAATGTTCTTTGTTTTTATGATGGCCACCAGCCAAAATGGGAGAAGCCATGAGTGTCCATGAATGGTCTCCCCCAGGTTGTCAACAAGAACTAATAATAAATAAATATACATAAATAATAAATACTAAATGAAATAATAATAAATAAATAAATAAATAAATATAAACTAGTGAACAAGACTCTTAGGAATTCATAAGCAGAGGCTATAGATAGGCCTTTCTAGAATACGCTAAAGAATACGCTAAAGAATACCAAGAGTAAACCACCATATTTGAATGTGATCCTTGATGAATCTAATACAACTGGCTTCAGGTGAGTAAGTGTCGGAGAGGATCTCCCAGGAGCAGATCAACACACAACAGCAAGAAAGCAGGGTCTACCATCCGAAGCTACGAAGAATCCAAAACAGAACCTCCCAGCATACAAATATACACGCCCAACCAAGTCGCCCACCAACTACTGCATTAAATGGCAAGTGCCGCAAGGAGTCCAAGAAGATCAAACTAAACCATAAGAGGTATAGTGCGACCCTGTTTCATTCACCATAAGGCAAACTGTAAACCGGCATTGCCAAACCTCAACCTTATTACTCGTATTCAAAGATATTGATAAGTCACACTCGCTCTGTTAAAAAAGAGATCATCAAACTTTTTCGAGCCCCTGGCGTGGACGGATCACTTTCATGCCCTTCCACTGATGAGGGCTCACCTCTGATATCAGCCAACTAAAAAGTGGTAGGCCCAGGGGCTTGAAAATAGAACCGAGCGGATTTCCTGATGCCCTGCGTCCCACGATGGTCTTGAAATGGCTCCAAGGAGTCTACCATGTACCGGCACCACTCATCCTTACCTCAAGATCCTGGTCCGAGGGATGGCTATATCATCATCGCACTCCCAAACCATACATCGCGTGGACAACTCCATCAACTACTACCGCCCATATCATTTCACTAACCGGCCCGTGTGTTCCTTTCAACCTTTGAGAGTCGATCCTGGGGTCCGGTGGGACGCCAGTCAAGTCGAATCCTGCTGCCGGATGAACAAGCAATTTTCGCCGTTGCCGGAAGCACTGTCCATCATGATTGTAAAATCCACAAATGATATTGAGGAGAGAGCTTTGAAAAGCGTCGTGAGGCAGGCGTCATCTATTGGTAGACCTTACTGCAGCATATGACACCGGCGTGGCACCAGGGGCTTGATACTCATCTTTTCAAGACCATCCCGGATCATCATTTTGTACAATCCATATGTAACATGCTTTCAAACCGTAATTGTTGAACGACAACTGGCTCCCATGCTGTTTCACCTTGTTAATAGGCTAACGCCGATTTTCTTGCTCTTCATGCACTCGGACAGAAGTCTGTACTGATGTGTAGAAAGTACGCTTACTTCAGATATGGCCCTACTTTGCAGCTCTATTGCCTTTCATCTTAACACCAAAGAGGCTAATCGCCTCTTCAAATCAACCTCATGGAGCGCCTCTGCCCATACATCCTACAACCAACCTATCTGGGAGTGAATCTTGATCGGCAGTTTACTTATCGACAGCACCTCGGCCCAGTATTTTGCAAAGGATATCTTCGAGGAATAACCTCCTGTCCCGCCTTGCTGGATCTGCATGGGGTGCTAGCATCCCCTCTACGTAACGCACCACCGCCCTGGCCCTAGTGTACAGCCCTGTGGTCCGTTCGCGAGACTCAATCGGAAATCTACGTGCATACTATGTCATGCCTAGTGGAGACTCGATTTAGCCAAAGCACTGTGACACTAGTATAAAAGGGGGTCTATATGAGGCCAACGCATGAGTAAGTATATACGTAGGGTTACGTATAAGTTTGACGAACGGACCCTGCTGAGTATGCTGCCCCAGCATAGTTCAATACTTCACACAAAGAGCTGGACACAGTAACTGGCTGCCTTCGTCGCCACTCATGCTGAGTTTCTACCAGATCTTTCAGGCATTGTACCTAGAGTGCTTCGGTAGAACATCACACACATAAACTGTTAACAAGGCTCTGTTGGACAACAGCCCTGTTTGCATAACACGGTCAAAGAATCACAAGAGACAGCTCGGCAGACAGAGACTGTCGCTCTCAAGCGTCCTTTTCTGTTCGACAGGCTGCTAAACTCTCCGCTCTGCCTTCAGACAAGGAACACTGCCTGGCTTAAACTCCAAGACCAGACGAATTCACTTCACACCTATAACAGATTTCCCACCTGGGCAACAATCTCTCACTAAGGAATGGCCACCTGAAACAGGATTCCGCCACTGAGTCGGCGTCGTTTCAACAAGCAATATGCACCGTGGGGGCTGCGACCCAATCTCTAACCTGCCAATGTGGGCTCTCCATCACAGTCTGCGGATTCGACATTCTCATTGAGTGCCCTACCTTCTGTCCACCGTTGATATAGATTGCTCAAACCCCAACCATCAACAGCGAGCTGGCTCCACGCAACTTCAACCACGTTCGTCAGCTGCTGCCTCAATACGCAAGAAGAAGAACTGCCCATAGGTTCCTAAAGTATCTGGAGGAAAACAAATGTTATGGAACTTCTAAAGCCTAGGAAATATCCATCTAATTCCAAATCCCTCTTTTCACACATCATACCTACAAGCTCTTGAACGCCTCCTGCTCAAACGTATCGCACCTCTGATAGACTAACACCTCTAGCAGAACAAACATGAACAGCGGTGTTGTTGGAATACATATTGCCCGCAGTGCACTTCCTGTGCACACCGAAGTCAGTTTTAGTGGAACAGCCCATTTTTTTCAAACTACCGATCTACCTTTCCCATATACTGCCGTACATTTACCGAGTGATCTGGACATGTTTCCTGTGCACTCTTGTACAGGGTAGCCAGCGGATTAGACACTCTCTTTCTCTGTGATGCCATAGGACCTCGATTTAATGTCTCTTCTGATTTAATTTTCAATCATTTTTCACATAATTCATATATTTTGTTTCGGATGTTTGAGAGTTAAAAAAATCCGACGGCCATCATTTGTTTTCAATATTAGGAAATACGTTCCCAGCTGAACATGTGTATCAACTTTTACCATTGTAAGAAATATTACCAATTTTACCCCTGTATATTACCCCCTTACCGTATCTGAAATGCGCAGGATGCCAAAGTTGGCATCATGAGATTTGGAATCAGCAGGTCTATGTTGGCCTAGAAACCATCAAAACGTAAGGTCATATGTGCCTATTCATCAGGACTAATATTCAGAGCAAAAAAACAAACCAACAGGTATAGGCCCTTCCGTCAATTTTTCAGACTTTCTCTCTTTACCCCAACAGGGTGCGGCCCAATCTATTTTCGCAGTATCTTTAAAAATAATTTCGGTTTTTGATTACAACAAGCTATTTTTAGATTTATTTATTCATCAATATTTATCCCAGGGTAATCCGATCAGCAAAAATAGCTGTTCTTACACGGGGCCCTGCACATTAACAAAGAAAAAATTTGCACACATATAATTACATAGAGTAAAACAATATATAGAAGTCCAATTGCATCAAAATTATTGAAATGACTTTTAAATATACAATACATCAATTATATTAAAAATACAAACACTGCATAAGGTTACGACCACTATTATGTGCACCGACACCAGAAAAATGGTGCCTAAACCGAGGATTACAACATTACATACCCAAATTACATATTAATAGAATTGCACATACATCCACACCAAACCGCAACCCAAACTTTAAAAACAAATTATTACCCAAACACTAAACCAAAACACACACAACCATAAGCACACTCACCACAACAGCCCACTCCACTATTCTAACCGCCCGAAATACAACTACACAGACAACGCCCGAATACACCACACACACACACCCTCACACATACACTCCTCACATCACATACAGACGCACGCACACAGCACACACGCACGCAGGCACGATTGCAAGCACCTGGTGAACTTTCAAAACGAAGAACATCAAAACATCCAAATAACAGCCCAGAAATTATTTACAGTTGGTCTAAAACACCTATAAACCATAAAATACATCAATAAAAACCTATTGATTATGATTTGTAATTCGTTTGAAACATTTGGAATTTTGTGACTTTCTGATATAAAATTAATTTTATTCCATACCTCAACACCACTGTAGAAAAATGACGATTTATAATACTCGGTATCTTTACCATTTGTGCAAGGAGGAAATTGTACAATGACAACAGAAACAGGTTGCCCCTACAATTAAATTTAGCAATATAATATACAAACATAATTTGACCAATTCGAAACGATCCTCAATGTGATCAATCAAACTTTAAACTTTTGCATTACAAATAGTATCTCAGATCATAAATGGATTGAATTTGCGGTGACACAAAAATTCGGCGGTAATTGCAGCCTGTCGTTACACAGTGAAAGGTTTGTATTTGAAGGAACTTGTCAGGACGTGTAATACTTAGTGATCTGTTTGTAAATACACATAAACCATGAATAAGTTCCACCATCAAACCCCAGAGTAAATTTATTTAAGACGATTAATTAAATCGCAATGATTCAAGAAGAGCAAGAGCCAACAATCTATCTTGACCCATGTCGTGAGAATGTCGTTTCTGAACTTTAATCATGTTAGGAAGAACCTTTTTTCAAAGTGTCACGTTGCAACGGTAGGCAGAATGTTAACACTATGAGTTACAATAAGCTCTCATCCAAGAACACATTTCAGTGGGTTGTACTTGTTACCTACATTGACATAACTGACCTTGTGTGATAGGGTATCATATATCATACCCAAAACCAGGGGGTGTCTATTTCTAAATACATTGGTGATAAAGCTACTGAACTGTGCCAGGGAATTTGTTTTGAATAAACTGCTGTCCTTGCATGTAAAGTAAAATTGATTTCAGACTGGTCTTTTGATTTCGCAGACTATCAGAATATTCTTCATCTGTTTAGTCGCTGGTATTCCTCTTCGGGCGTACTGAATCATCACCAGAACCTTGCAAGTTCTCTTTACCATGTCCATTGCAAGAGTTATACATCTGACTCATTGTTAAATTTGGTGCCCATACAGTGTCCAAATTAAAAGCGACACGGCATAGTCCTGAAAAGAGTGCGCCCTCAACAAGTTTTCAAAACCAATATTTTCGTCATGGTGCAATGCCTTTACATGTGTTCACTCTCACCTGGAATCATTTCATAGAACCTCGGTTCAGAGCATTAAACCACAACAGTGGCGTAGCCAGAGGGGGGGCACGTGCCCCCCCGACCGCGATGTTTTGTCGGTACATAATGGTCCGTCGGTACATTTGTCTAAAAACCTGTTGCTTTGATGGTGTTGTGCGTGATATTAAATACAGCAGAGAGCTTTGGTGATGATGTTACATCTCGACCTCCCCCCCTCTTCAGATTTTCTAGACGACGGTAAAAAAATTTGGGTCAACCGGCGAGCGTAGCGAGCAGTTAAAAAATGTGTTTGTCGGTACAATACACGCGTCGGTACATTCATAAATCTGTGCCCCCTCGTCAACAAAATCCTGGCTACCACAAGAAAATACGCATTAGAGTTGATTACTTTGTATGCTCGCTTTTTGACCGATGTGTCACTTTTCTGGTCATAGAGTCAAAGAGTATGTCCATGTAATAAGTACGTTTTACCACATTTCGTGATAAAAATGCTAATGTATATTTAAAATAAAGATCAAATCATGGGAAGTCCAAACCAAGGAGGGATGTGTCTAACCATAAGGATTCAGAAAATGTATAGTTTGTAATACAGCCTAAAGTTTCAGAGTTATAGGCTAAAAACAGCAAAAATCAATACAAAGGGTCAATTTCAGTTGTACAGGGGTCAAATTTTTAAAGTTGTTCCAATTTGCATAACAAATGGCGCAAATCATTGGTGGAGTTTATAAGATTAAAATAAGGAATAGTTTTGACTGGTTTAAATGCTTAGTTACCGATGTAGGGGGCACAGAAGGTGAGCGTCCATTGCATTCAATGGGTCTTGACCTTGTTTAGGCTGTAGATATTACAAACTATACCTTTTCTGAATCCTTATGGTTAGACACATAATGTAGTATACTTTTCAACATGATTGGATCGATTTAAAAATTTGACCCCTGTACAAACTTTGCAATGGCCCCCTCTCTTTAAGGCACCATTTTGCAGCACTTAAGAATCACGTTTCAGGGGTCCCTGTCAGGCTGTCAACATATTTAATCACTCAAACCTTCTGTACTTGAGATGTGTTACGGATGTCTGCTAGCTCCCAGGCTACTTGGTTTACACTCCTTAAAGGTGCTTGTTCCGATTTATGTGTATTGTGTTTTCAACTTGATATGAGAGCCTGGCACTTGTACATACACCCCACCAAGTACTGTGGGAAACAAACTTGCGGTTTCGATGTTAGACGCAATAATGCATGTTGCAAAGCCCTATTCAATACTGTGCTAATATTGATGGTTAACCACTAAAACGGCGGTTTTATATCTTGGGAATGAAATGGATTTAAGGGCTCAAATTTCAGGACGAGAATGAGAAAAATACAGCCTTTCATCTGATATCAAAATCGGGGTCCCAAAAACGATCGGAACACGCACCTTTAATTGAGTTAGATTCGTAAATCAAGATAACTTTGCCTATTTTAGACCTGACCATATCCAGAGTCCAAACCTAGGGTTGTAGTATAAAACCTAGGTTTACACACTAAACTTGGTTTCACTCCTACCCTAGGTTTTACATCAAACACTAAACTTAATGTTTACAACTCCTAACCTAGGCTTATGCTCTAATCTATGTTAGAATAAGTGAACACTTGAGCCATGTAAAAGGTCTTGTAGAATATATATGACTGTAAACCGACGTTTAAGCTGTTAACCTAATAGTCCCCTCAATCTAACGGTATGACCTGGACAAAATTTCTACAGAAGGTTTTCTTGCTGTAACTTGTCGTACAAACCCTCCGGAACACATCTCAAAAATGTAGAAAAAAAGGGAAGCATGGCAAGACATGCTAATTTGCATAAAACCTATGTGCATTTTGGCCTATATTTTGGTTATTTTCACAATATATTAAAAGTTAACGACCCGATTTAAGTAAATAAGTTTTCATCTTGATAGAATGGTCCTTCACCCTACCCATCTGTAGAGTTTTTGCGCTGGTATTCAACCCGAGTTCATGGCAGCGCTAAAAACATATTTTCTTAGCCTAATGGTGTAAATTCATATCGGTCGACCAAAATGGAGTCATTTTCGCTCATAACTTCCAAACCAAATTCCTTTAAGCCCTAAGATTTCACAGGGTAAATGAGAAAATAGTAGCTTCTTCAAATAATACCAAAATGTTGACAACTTCCGGTAAAATCTTGGAGTATAGGGACGGTGCTATAGCGATCGGCCACGGCCCTTTAACTCTTGAGTCTTTCTTGCTGTCCAACATGGACCCGAGGTACTTGAGGTCTAACCTTTTTGGGTTGGTACCAGTGTGTTTGTTGCGGAATAGGGTTGATGATTCTCTTCCTGATTGACGTCATGTATCCATTCCGTCTCTTTGGCAGTTTATATGATAAGGCTGTCTTTTATCTGGCAAGCATTGCGCAAATGATGCGTTGTAGTAGATTTCTTGTGCAGGCAACATATCACATTGTTAGAGCTGCGTGGTTCAGTTCTGTGAGATTTGACTTTGTGCACTTCTAGATGCTGACCTGCCTTTTATGCTGCTGTCCTAACCCTATTACCCAGGCCTATTATACCAAATGGACCCCATTTTCTTCTTTCTGCTATCATCCACTTTTATCACAGTTTGCATAAATTATTCCACTTTTTTAAAGATTGAAAACACCCAAATTCAAAAGTTTCGCAAGCCTACACTGTTTTAAAAAAAATTTCCGTAAATTAAGAAAACAGTATTTTCCGTAAATTTACGGAAAATCTGTTTGAGAAAACAATAACAATAAAAAACAAAAAAACATAAAA